>JANHZT010001438.1:184476-194656 GCA_032468215.1 Stegonotus admiraltiensis | reverse complement strand
TTTGTTTGGCTAGCCCTGTCGCGGCCTCCCCGGGCCCCGTTTTCAGCCCCCATGGCATCCAGCAGCCCTCTGCCAAAGAAAACGGAGCTCCATTTTTCCTGGCAGAGGGCTGCAGGAGGCCGTCGCGGCTGAAAACGGAGCCTGGGAGGGCCGCGCGCAGCCCTCTTGAGCTCCGTTGGCAGAGGCATCACGGGCCGGTCCTTCACTGTTTCTAGAGTGGCCCCGCGAGCCAGCACCCCACACCCTGTTTTAGAGGGTCGTTGAGGCCACTTGGAGGCTTGTCCGTGTCCTCAGGAGTGGTGCTCCTGGTTCCTGTAGTCTGCATTTTTTTCCTCTGGAAATCCATTCCTATTCCCACATCATTCAAAGGTTGTTCATCCTAAATTGTATAGCTAAAAGTCTATAGAGGTTCTTTGCTGGGAAGGGAACAGCATTCCATACACCTTTGGCATATTGCCATGCTGGCCACGTGACCACGGAAAATGTCTTTGGACAACACTTACTCCCTCAGCCAAGAAATGGAGATAAGCACTGCAACCTAGAGTCAGACATGACTGGACAGGGAAACCTTAACTTTTTATTATTAATTCACCATGAAGCGTATTAGTCTTTTCCTTGCATAGGAAAACTTACTCTTTTTATATTTCTTTGTAACTTGGGAGAACCAATAGTTATACTGAATCTAAAGTCAATTAGGGGCAGGAACAATGTGTTGTTACATGTTTCAAAGGCATTTTTAGAGACCTGTATTTCATTATGCCTCCGCTCATTTAATAAGAACTCTGCCAGCCAAGGTCTAAATGGGGTCTATGGCTCCTAGTTAATAAATAAGAAAATGGCAGCGGGAAGATAATACAGTGCAAAAGACAACCACAACCAAACAAGCCGGAGGACCAACTGGCTTGATAACTTCATTAATGCGAGAGTTGCGAGGTGTCATTTAAAGACACTCCTTTATGTATGGTGCGGTAAAGGTGAAATGAAAGGGTTAGTTATCATCAAGATTTAGCTGCAATTACTTTATAATTGGGTAAATGCTATACTTTGATACCAATTGTATGCTTTAATCAGTGTACTGTAATCCAGTCATTATAACTTTAAAGAAAGAGCACCTGGGGGCTCAAATTAAGATGTTAAGAGTTTGTTTTACGACGTGGTGGTTAAGCTGGTGCATTATATCTTTTGAAAGTGGTGGGCTGTTACACTCAGGAGCTGGTGGCATATAGGAGTAATTCCTCTTCCCTGCTGACAGGAAGCATGGTCTGAAGCTGGCCTGCTTTCTCGAGATGAAAAACTGACAGATTCGCCACGTTCACAAGGGGAATGTGTGATGTTTTTGAGGTTGGCTTTTCTCTAAGATCTGCTGACAGGATTTTACAAGATGAAGGGGAGTGGAAGATGTACTCTTTTGGGAAATAAGGTGCTGCTACAGGAAATCAGGATCACTGGCTCTAAGCTCAAGACAGCCAGGGCTATTGCGTTGCCCTGGCACAGCATTTTTCTTCCAACTGCAAATTTTTATGCAGTGCATACCAAAGTGCAGATCATCACAAGGCTGAAGCTTGGTATCTGTGATTTATTGTACACTACCTGTTCTCGTGTCAGGCAATGCCAGACTGTGAGGTATGATGTTGATGATGGACTAATGTTAGAAAATTGTCAAAATTTGATTTGATAATCCCAACTATTTATGCTTTATTTTAAAAAAAATCAACCACTTGACTATGATGTTGTGAGTCAGGTAAACCATGCCAATCTCACTACCCATGATTGGGCCACGGTAATTTGGATTATTATGTTTTCACTACTGCCCATCTCTCTAGATGAAAACAAATCATTGACTGAAACATTCTCTATGGTTAACTCTTTTTATCATTTCACATCATACAGACAGATGAATGGCAAACAGGGTTTGTTGATGGAGGTAAGCTGTAGTTAGTATTAGTAATAAAATTCAGGCAATATGGAAGTGCTAATTTTTCTATGTTTTTGGACAAACAACCCAACTGATTGCTCCTTGGCCAACTTTTCTTCTAAAATCATGCCTGAATGGTGCCTGGTCATTTATTTTAATATTTATTTACACTCAAATATAGAAAATTGTAAGGGACCCGGTGGCTCAGTGGCTAAGATGCTGAGCTTGTCGATCAGAAGGTCGGTAGTTCAGTGGTTCAAATCCCTAGTGCTGTGTAACTGAGTGAGCTCCTGTTATTTGTCCCAGCTTCAGCCAACCTAGCAGTTCGAAAGCACGTAAAAAATGCAAGTAGAAAAATAGGCACCACCTTTGGTGGGAAGGTAACAGCACTCCATGCGCCTTTGGCATTTAGTCATGCCGGCCACATAACCACAGAGATGTCTTTGGACAGTGCTGGCTCTTCGACTTAGAAACAGAGATGAGCACTGCCCCCTAGAGCCAGGAACGACTAGCACGCATGTGTGGGGGAACCTTTACTGTACGTTTACCTATAGAAAATTAGAAAACAGGAAAAAATAATAAATATACCACACTAGGTGCTATCACTGGAATAATATAAAATTCTATAAATGGTCTCCTTAAACAACTATGCTTTAACTGCTTTTTGGAATCATATTAGAGAGGGAGTGTCCCAATGTCCAAGGGTAGGTTGTTTTGCAGGAAAGATGTTGGAGGCTAAAGTTTTCTCTATATTGGTGCAAATCAGTGTTTTCAAACTTAATAACTTCAAGATGAGTTGTCAAATTCTTATAGTCATAGAGCAATGACATGTTGACATTACTCATCTGTGAGAACATCCTGGTCTCATTCTAGATAGTACTCCTTCACTTCTTGTTCTTCAGTTGTGATTAGATGAGAACTTCCTTTTGGAGTTGTGTTTTCTTAACCCAACTGAGGGACAACATGGAATTTCACTACCTTCGAGGTCGTTAAAATCATGACCTAATTTCTAGTTCTTTAGGAGAGAGTTTGGAGGTTTGAAGAACTGTGATGAGTCAAAGAAGAGTAAAAACAAATCAGCAAGCAAACTTGTTCAAATAGACCATAATGTGAGCCACTCTTATTGCTAAGGGATAATGCTGATCTTACTTCCTGTGTTGATGAGAAGTTTTCTCGTTTGATAATTATGGCTTTATAATTCCTATAGAAGAGGATATTATGTAGTTCAGGGATGAACTGTGGAGTTCTTGGTGCTCTCTGAGTTTGTTTGTTTGCTTTCAGACATTTCATTACCCAACTAGGTACAACATTAACGAATCTGCAAGCAACAAGAACTCTCTGAGCTTGTTTTCTTGCAGTCATTTCATTACCCAAACTAGATAACACCATCAGTCCCAGGAAGAAGTGGGGTTTGCTCTCAGTTTATATTCTAGTGTCTTGCCCTGCCAGGGTTGGTGGGGGTGGTCTTAAAGGTTCTGTGGTTGGGCTGTTTACTGTTAGTTTGTTTGGTAGTTTGTTGGTATTGTTTACTTGATTGTTGAACCAATGTTAATCTTGGAGTTAATCTATGCTCATCTGCATGCTGATTGCTGGTGGGAAGGTATTTTAGTCTTTTTGTTCTCTTTTGGGCTTGTTGATTGTCTCTTCTGCATAACATATAGATATTGTTGACATCTGTGTGGCTATTGATGGCTAACCTGTCACTGGATAACTAAGTATTTGTTTCTTTGCACTTATTTGCCTTCCAGTATTTCATAACTCTTCTACTAAAGTTATCCCCACCCTCCCACACACCATCCTTGCAAAGCTGTAAGAAAGATTATAGTTCTAATTCTGAAATGATAGCTTTCTGGATAATTGTACCTTGGACAGTGAACATTTTGATCTTCAGTGAAGCAAATTTCAATGACTGAGAAACTCTAAAGGGGAGAGGGAAAAGAGGAGGAGGAGGTGAGGGGGGGGAGGAGGAGGAGGAGGAGGGGGAGGAGGAGGAGAATTGTTCCTGTGATTGTTTGCTAGAGAATCCATCATGTGGCTGTATTGATTGGTGCCTACCGTAGGTACTCCAGGGTCCTCAGAAGTGTTTATGATATTTTACGCCACATTAACAGTTGAGATGATATGCTATGACAGCTCTGGGAAAAAATGTAACTTTGAGTTCTAAATTGCTCCAATTATTCCTTTAGCATAACAGTTGCCTTCCGAGGGTCAGAGTCGAACGTTCTAAGAAAGGACTGGGCAGGAGGAGAGAAAGTCAATTTTTCTCAACCTCTCATCATCTCTCCTTCCTCCTCCCTCCCAGGTTCATTCCCGCTTTCCTTCACTGTAGCTTTTTATAGCCTTAAGCCTTTGTTTCGATAGGCCTTAAAATTGCATCAAGGTCATTTTTAATAATTGTCAATAGTCCCAGGACAGGGGTCAGATTTATCGACAACTTTGATGAAGGGTTTAGGAAGTGGTAAGTAGCACAGAGCCCCTTGCCTGAGAGAAGCTGATCCACTGAGAAACAGATCATTATTGATATTAGTAAATTGGTATTGATAGAAATTTGATGAGTATTGCGCATCCAGATCGCTGCACAGTATGCTAATGTCCGCAGATGCCTTCAGCTCAGGTTGTTGCAGAAAACCATCTATTGACAGCTCCCCACTCCACTCCCTGCCGCCTTCTTTCTTTGAAACAGAACAGCTCAGAAAGGAAAGGCAGAAAGCAAGAAGCTCATTTAAGGAGCCATTTTTGGCTAGAAAGTGCAACTTGTCAATGGCATATCTTATAGTTTACTTATAGTTAATGTTATTTTAATGGCTAATAGAATTTTTGTACTAGTTTTTGCAGATGAATAATAAATAATGGATGTACTGAAAATAACTATGAATAAATACCAGGAAAAAAATGATAATATTTTAGACTTTGTTTTTAGACTTGATCTGGGACTCTGAAAATAGTAAACATTCTTGCTGGTATTCCCAGTTTTGGAAGTGATTCAAAGAAGCAATATTTTTTCTTGGAGATTTATCCTTTGTTAATTTTAAAAAAATACAATCCCTTCAAAGGTTGTCTCTGTCTTTGATTCATTAAATGGGAAAAATAGTTTTTTTAAAAAAAAACTGCTGTCCCTAATCTGGTCCACAATGGTTACAGTGCAGCTCAGCTATTTTTGATTGCCTTCATCCTGACAGTCAATTCTTCAGAATTTCCTTAGAGGCTTCCAGCAACATAACCACACACATCTTAGAGATAAGTGGAGCAGTCTAATAAATTGTGTAAGGAGAGAGAGGGGAATCCCAAAAACACATCTGGATACTCTTTTAGCTACTTTGACAAGAATGACCCAGATGTCCCTCAAGGAAAATTGCAAACTCTTAATTCAATTCAATCACACCTTCTCAAAAATATATTCTATGATCCTATTTTGTTTTGTTTTTTGTTATTTTTTATCAGTATGCCTTCTACTTGATGTAGGAGCATGGTGGCTCATGTGGTTAAGACGCTGGGTTGGAGATTAGCAAGCCCATATTTGGGACCCAAGTGCTGCTGTGGGGTGGGGTGAACTCCCATCCTTCACTTCAGCTCCTGCCAGGGGCATGAAAAGAGCCCCAACTGGGCATTCCCCAGGCAACTGTGATGTCACCGGTTAAGCCTTTCAACCCAGAAGGGCCTTAGTGTTTCTCACAAGAGTGCAATGCAAGCTTCTACTTGATTAGAAAACAGGAATTTCTCACAAGAACAAATGAACTGTGATTTTTTTTCCCCTGTCCCATTCTTCTCAAATCTCTACTGGCCAATTGGGCACCATCCCCATGATCCTGCTCTCCATCAAAATGCTATGATAGAAACAGCTGATTTGGCTGGGGTTATTCAAAATTGATTAAAAAGTGTTAATTACTAAATACCTTTGTCATCTCTATTAGAAAGATATTTTACAAGATGCGCTAAAGGTTTCCCTGACCCAAGGAAACCCTTTTTTAGTTTGTGGGTGCCATGGAACTGCCATTTATACTGGAATCATGTTACAGAATTATCATCTTCCATAGATGTTTAGAAAAATAAGTTATAACCATGTGTGCTCTGGCTTTCAGTTTTCAATTGCTCTAATTTGAGTTAGATTTTGGCTTTCTATCAAATCAGATCTCAGTTGTTGATGTTATTATTCCATTAATTGTTTTATAACATATGATTGACAGAGGGATCCTGTGCACATCCGCTTATAAGGTGTCTTGCAGCATTTTTGTTGACTTATTTGCAAATCAGTTTGTGTAGCCTAGAACATGCAATACTTGAAAATGCTGAGTCCTGCTCCTGTGTAATTGTTAAGAAAAAAAAATCCCGATATGTCACATGATGCCACCATGACAACACAAGTTTGACACCCCTGCTATAGATGAGCCTGACTTTACTTGGTAGTGCAATTCGAAGCTTTGAATATTGGTAATATTTGCTCTTCCATGCAAAACGTGTTTTGAAGACTTCCATTTCATGTTTTGCCCATGCTTGTAATAAGTTATTATTCCCCCATCATCTGTTGCATTTACATCCATGCCATGTTACAAAACTGGAAACCATTTTTTAAATATACCAATATGTACTAACGTTAAATGTCACTTACTTTAAAGTGAAAATTGAATTAGAGTAAATTTTATGAACTTGGACTAATGGTAATGAACCATAAACAGGGGTGGGTTCCACTTACCTTTACCCACGGTGGGATCACGCACACTTCTGTGCATGTGCAGATCACCCATGATGAAGTTGTGGTGGGTGGCAGAGCCTCCTGCCGGTTTTACTACCTGTTCTATAGCACCAGACCGAACCTGGAGCAACCCACCATTGACCATAAAGTCTTGACTATGAAAACAAGCAATTCCTTTTTTTTCACTACTGAAAAAAATAAAATTAAAAGGAGGCATTTTAAGAGATTGCAGAAAGATCAAAAATATTTGCTTAGATATCTATGTTCAAAAGTTTAACAGAAATTTGGAATAATAAAAAGATTACAAATGAAGGCAACAGGAGTGTCAGTTTTCAGTTGTTGTCAATCAATAGGAATGCAGATTTACCACCAGTTTACCAGGTACTTAAGCGCCAAGGCTTTGGCAGTATAAGGAAATAATAGCCAATTATCAGCCATCAACATACCAATCAACGAATAGGAAGGCACCACATAAATATGATGCATTGATGCACTGAATAGCTCAAAGCACATATTCTGGTAGAGAGAAGTTCCCTCCAGCATGAGTCCAAAAGCTCAGAAGACTAAACCTCTGATTCCAGTGACCAGAGGTGGTATTCAGCCGGTTTGAACCAGTTTGCTTGAACCAATAGCAGAGATTGCGGGTGGACCTGTCCACCCACCCTGGCACTATGCCGTCCTATTTAGCCACATTTTTGAGGCCGACTGCAAGTGTGGAAGGTGTGTGCGTGAGCAAAGCACACGCACAGAAGGCCAGGCGCATGCACAGAAGGTGTGTGCGTGAAGCGAGCATGTTCTCACTGGGCAAACTGGTGGTAACAATACCACCAGTGACTGACCCAGATTGGATATTGCAATAAATAGATTGAACTAAAGAATTGTTAGTTCCAAGTGTTCTTGCTTTCATATTAAACTGACTGAAAATCCTGGCAGAATATTGCCCATCAGGTACCAAAGCAACTGAATGAGTGAATAACAAGGACAAATGCAGTCTTCTTTTGCTTATTGTCCCTTGCCCTGCTGAGTTTTTAGCCTATTGCACTGTATGTTTTTAGCACATTAAACAGGCACCTAATGTCTCCACGTAACATGCTTTCTGTTTTTGTTCCTAGATTTCTGTACACTTTCTATAAAAGTTCTCCTTAATATATGTATTACTTGTTCTTTGCGGTGTTCAGCCTGCTTTATTTTGCAAGAATCATCAGGGAAGGAGATAAACCAAGAATTTAGAGTTATATCATTTTCACTATTATAACTGTCCCAATTTTAGGGAATAATAGACCATCCTACTCAGGATGTTGTGCAAATAGATGAGGGCCGCTCAAAACCACCATTATAAGTGATGGTCTGGATTAGACGACATGATCTGTTTGCGGACTTCAAATCAGCGAATTCTCATGATGTCAGTCTAAAATCATATTCAGTTAATAACGCTTATATGCATTATTATTATATGTCTATCGGTGAATTTATAATTGTTTAAAATAAGGACATCAGTTAGCAGAAAGCTTAATTCAGGTCCTTTTGCTTTTCTTTTGATTGTAATTTTTATTTATATAAAATATTTTCAAATGAAGAAACATGACTACATTGTCAGAACAACTCAAAACATTTATGTTGCTTTATCATGATTTTTTAAACTAAAGGCATAAAACTAATAGGTCTCCAGATGTCCTGATGAAAAGCACTACACACATAATAAATGCCACAGCTTTTTTTATTATTATTATAATCCACCAGTTAGATATATTTATATTATAGTTTTGAAGGAAATTTTCTTGTTATTGCATGAAAATCTTTTAATGATGGGCATGTCTATATATAAAACAATGCTACTGTTAATTATACACTTACATTTGTGCAAGCAATAAAACATTCTCTTTTCATGTACTAAACATATTAAGTCAAACTATGTTTTCATAAGATGGCTCGTATTGACTCTCTTGTAATGATTATTACATGTTTGCCTACAGCACATAAAATGCTGTAGAAACAGCATTTACATTCTAGTATGTTACAAGTGGGATGCAAAGAGTTATTGCTTATTTATGAAGGATGTACAATGGAATACATCCACATTTGAAAACAATGTGATTTCAATGTATGTTCCCTTCTTAGGGGTGGATCAATTAAAATGCCTCACAGTATCATGCTCACAAACCTTTGTACCCATCAAGGAAGCTTTTCTCTCCCTTTTTCTTTTTCTTTTCTTTTTTCTTAAGCAAAGGAAGCTGCATTTTCCAAAGAGAAAAGAGAAAAGAATAATCAGGTAACCGCAAAGATGAAATGCAATTAAGATTTTAACTATACTGTTATGGCATAGCGCCGCCATAAACAGCCTGAACAAAAAGCTTCAACACTCTTCATTAGTTGTTTGCCATTGTGATACAGTCTGCACTGCTTTTGTTTGACTGGAAAAGCAATTATGTTTTTAATATGCTTATATTCATCCCTTCATCATCTCCTGGATAATGACTCATTAGAAGCAAGAATATTACATACAGCACTGCAGCTTCTAGGTTCCGTGCATATTATCATTGCCTCAGTTGAGTGTAAATACCTGGCAGTTTAGAAAACTTAGCTAGTCAGCAGTATCTGTTTCAGCTGATTCTGTGTTGGCCAATTGGATTCCCCTCTTTTCTTCATCCAGCAATCCTGTTCTTACAAGTCTAAAGTTTGTGACCTTTACATTAATCCCAGGAATATAAGACACAAATGAAGATCTCCAAGTTCTCAGTAGAACTCTGCTGGTGCTGCAGCAGAATACACAGCTTTAAGTGTGACAAACTGAAAATGAACCACACTTTGTTATGCATATGCAGACAAGAGCATGGATCCTTGGCACACACCACAATAAAATAAAATAAAATCCTAGAACTATCCATATCCACCACCTCAGACTATACACCTGATTGTAGCTGAAGATTATTATTTTTCTCTGAATACAAGAGCCAGCTTCATGTTGGATTCCATCAAGGATGTAAGAAGTCATGATGAATGCTTGTACTTCATGTTTCCTGAATCATAAAGCATGCAACATCTACAAAGGAAGGAGAGGGGTTGGAAGCAGGGAAAAGGAAGGTAGATAGTCAGCTTTCTATAGGTAACAATAGCCAAGGTAAGGATATTAGGGAAGCTCTTTGTGGTAGTGCGGTGCCCCTGAATAGGCCTTGTTCATTATTCATTATTGCAAGATCCGGGACTGGTTCCGGATCTCACAAGATCTCACAGGGAAGAGTAGCCCTCTGACCTCACATGCACTGGAGAACTGGAAGGGACCTTGGAGGTCTTTTAGTCCAACCCCCTGCTCAAGCAGGAGACCCTATATTATTTCAGACAAGTGACTGTCCAGTCTCTTCTTAAAATCCTCCAGTGATAGAGCACACACAACTTCTGAAGACAAGCTGTTCCACTGGTTAATTGTTCTCCCTGTTAGGAAGTTTCTCCTTGATTCCAGGTTGCTTCTCTCCTTGATTACTTTCCATCCATTGTTTCTTGTCCTGCCTTCTGGTGCTTTGGAAAATAGGTTGACCCCCTCTTTGTGGCAGCCCCTCAAATACTGGAATACTGCTATC
>JANHZT010001438.1:170314-184376 GCA_032468215.1 Stegonotus admiraltiensis | reverse complement strand
TTAGTAGTTGCAATCACACGAACCCACGGAAACGACTTCCTAAAAAACCTTAACTTATTATAATGATAAAAATCACCGTAGGTTGACCCCCTCTTTGTGGCAGCCCCTCAAATACTGGAATACTGCTATCATGTCAGCCCTAGTCCTTCTTTTTTCTGGACTAGCCATACCCAGTTCCTGCAACCGTTCTTCATATGTTTCAGAACATACAAAGGAGAGTTATCATAGGCACAACCAGATTCATTGTACTGGAGCTAATACCCCATCTTGCCAAAAAGATGGCACATGGAGACCAGTGATGGGTTGCCCCCAGTTCGGACCAGTTTGCAAGAACCGGTAGTAAAACCGGTGGGAGGCTCCGCCCACCGACCCAGATGTCATCAGGAAGTTTCTGCGCATGTGCAGAAGCGTGTGCGCGCGCATGAGCGAGTGAAGAGAGTCCTGTTGCGAACCGGTAGTAAAAGTAAGTAGAATCCACCCCGATGGAGACTATTAAGAATTTGATCAAGGATGCCACAGCTCTGCATTTTTACAGCCCCAGATGTTTCTTTGGAAACAAATGTTGCCCTTGCTTAACATGACTGTTTTCCCTAAGCTGTCTATAAGAGGGCTGTGTTTAAAGCACAGTAAAGAATCATCAAATTTCACATACCTTTTTTTCATGCACGCACATCCCAATAAATGACAAATTGAACAATGTCACACTTGAGAATTAAAACACTGCTTGTGAGAGAGAGAGAAAGAGAAAGGAGCAGGGAGGGACGGTGATGATTCATTCCTTCAAAGGAACAGAAAGTGGCATTTTTCAGCTGCAAATACCTTGTGATTGTCTTGCAGAACTGTTTAGAGCAAACAGGAATGACAGGAGGATGAAGAGAAAAAGAAAAAGAAAAGGGAATCACTTAGATCGCCTGGTTTTGTTTATTTGGACTTTTATGCAAGCAGGGCAGCCTTACAGTGGACGATTGTGGGGAAAGCATCTCTATTTTTGCAACAGGGGGAAATGGTTAAACACTCACTTGCTTCCAGTAGCAGAGGAATGCCTATTAATTTTCCACCATATGTTACCAAATTAAAGCGTCCATCATGGTTTCAGTTATTGTGGCTGCTCTAGTCTCCTGGCTGTGCTCTGTGGACTCAGCGTGGCTGTACTATCTCTCAAGAGAGATGCCGATAGAGAATCTGGTTTCCTTTAAACCGTGGTCTGTTTTGGTGGGCTTCCTTTCCTGAATTGGAGAACCGAACCTGCAAGAGGAAGGAAATCCCCCCAAAAATGGCAAGGATGCTTCTGCCTTTTGGAAAATGACCTCCCCACACCATGCCAGTTTCCTCTGATGCATTTTGCGGGGTGGGGTGTGTGTTGCAAAGCTTTTTTTTTTTTTAAATCATAGTTACTCTTTTGAAATCCCAGGAGCAGGATGTGATTCTTCTGGAAACAGCATTTCTCCCCACTACCACCCCCCCAACAACTGCCCAAAGGAAAATGTTCATTCCACTGCAAACAGAAACAGAGCGGAAGAAATTCTGTAGGGATGATAATATGTATACTTGACACATGTATAAGCCCCAAGCTTCTCTGACTGCTGATTTTCTAATGAAGATATTGGCATGCTGTTAAGAGAAATATGCAGTTCATGCTTAACTAATCATGATAAGCATATGCTGCAACCCGATCTGTCTGATTGCTAAATTTCTAATGATGATATTGATGTTATATTGACAGCCTGCTAAGGCAATCTGGCAGGGAGGAAATAGGTAAACAGTATAGAAAGCACCCCAATTGTGCCTGTTTGCTGGATTCTTAATAATGATGTTAATTTTCAGTGAAGAAAGCCAGCACTGATGAACAAGGCTTTCACTAACAATTGTTCAACTTGTCTTTGCCTGGGGGGGAAAAAAATCATGCAAGGTATGAACTCAATTGAAGAGCACATGGGTAACTGACTTGAGACGGGATGGTTTTTATGAGAGATTTGCTTCGGACCTTCTTTTCAATAAGTAATGTAAATTATGCATTATGCGCTCTGTGATTGTTGAATTCTCAAGCAATAAATATTTGCTTTAAAAAAATCCCAAATCCAGGCATTTCAAGAAATGAGCCTAAAAGATGACCTGCAAATATTCAAATATTACAGTAAATATATTGTTTAAAATAGAAAATGTGTTGCAACTGTACTATACTGCAGATGTACCTAGCAATTCTGATATTTAGGAATTGTAGAAAGGTAGCATTTTACTCTGATACAAATTACATTAGTTGTGTTTCATATTTTAAGACAAGTACTGGAAAACTGGATATGTTGAATGGGCAATTTTTTTTCCATTTAAAAAAAATTCTCAAGGTATTACGCACACATGCATAGAGCCACTTACACCATAACTTATTTCAGATTCAAGGGACTCTTTTCCTTCACCCAAAACCTGGGCATTTAATCCTGCATCATTCAAAATCATATTAATTCTTAATGCAAATACTAATGACTGCTTGGATACTGGAGGAGATAGTGCCATCTAGTGATCTTGAAAGCTTTCCTGAACGAAAGGTGCAGCAATTTTGGGGGGGATATTTTCTGTTTAGATAAATGAACCCACAGACCCCAATTTAAAAAAAAGCAGGTTCTCTCTGTGTGTCTCTCTCTCCCTCCCTCCTTCCTTCCCTCTGTCCTTCCCTCCCTCCCTCTTTCTCTCTCTCTCTCTCTTTCTCTTTTTGTTAAAAAATGTAAAACACACTGGAGACAAATCTTTTTAAAAATATAGCAGAGTTAAGTTTGGTTATTATTTTTCTTTTAAATCTTTGTCCTTTTCTTCTTTCTGTGTGTATAAGAGAGCCGATCTTTGAAAACAAAAAGAATTAAGCTGAAGAAGTGGTTGACGAAGCTATCCAAAGAATATGACCATTGAGTCTCTTCATATGGATATTTAACGTCATCTGAAGAAGATTAGGAAATTTAGGAAAATAAGGGGTGGGGGGAGGCATGGAAAACCTTGATAGAAGGTTTTGTGTTATGTGTTTTGACCCTCTTGACTTTTTAATGACATTACATTCTCCTCTGGTTGTAGTGGAGGAATTAGGGTCTAGATGTTAGAAAAATTATATCTTTGCTATTCAAGGGGATTAGGGAAAGATTCCGATCACGACAATTATCTCAAGAGGAATTATTATTTTCCTACCTGTAGGCAGTGCAGTGAAAACTCTGTTACTGCATTTGGCATATTGAGAGACACTTTGGCAGGATTCACACATCACACCAAGAGTTTAATAATCATAATTTGTTAAGCCACAGAGAGAGAACCCCGATTCACAAATTATACTAAACCATAATTGGAAAGTTTATATACAATGACGAATATTGCTGTATATGAAGTATTCCTTCTACTCCAGGTTCATGGAGAAGTAATACTTTGATAGGCAATCGATTCACTTTGTTTCAACAAAAACAATATGCTGTATTGCAGCAATATTTGAGAAAGCCTAAACTCAAATACCAGTCAATTTTAAATTAAATTTCAAAATTGCATATGAGAAACATCATGCCATTCAGTGGGGCTTACTTCCAAATCAGTGGTGGGTTGCTCCCGGTTCGCCCCGATTTTCATGAACTGGTAGCGGCGGCGGTGGGAGGCTCCGCCCACCCACCCAGACGTCATAAAAAATGCTTTGTGCATGCGCAAGCAAGTGCATGCACCCGTGCGCTACCGATAGCGAACTGGTAGCATCGGGATTTGAAAATCACTACTGTTCTAAACTATAATTATTTTTAACGTCTGTAAGCAAATTTGCATTTTCTCCATAGAATTTCCCTTTGTCCTCTTCCATAACATTCAGTTGCATGCCACTAAATGAACAGAAGTGCCCAAGGTGACACTCGGGGCCACATGCCTCATGGAAGTTTGCTGTTAAATTTTAAGTGACCCAAAGGACAAATTCAGAAATTTGGCTACTGTCCTGGCTCCTCTTCTTTCTTTGTTTAGCCTTTCTCACTTCCTGACATGATCAACATGATGCATACTTATCTTTTTGATATCTTGTAGAACGTGCGCTCATTTATCTCTCTATAATATTTCTTATATAGATAGTCCTTGACTTACAACCGCAGCTGAGCCAAGAATTTATGTTGTTAAGTGAGATATTTGTTAAGTGAATTTTGCCCCATTTTACGATGTTTCTTGCCACATTTGTTAAGTGAATCACTAGAGTTGTTAAATTAGTAACGCAGTTGTTAAGTGAATTTTGCTTCCCCATTGACTTTGCATGTCAAAAGGTTGCAAAAGATCATCACATGACCCCAGGGCACTGTAACTGTCATAAATATGAACCAGTTGTCAGACATCCAAATGTAAATTAAGTGACCATGAGGATGCTGCAATGGTCATAAGTGTAAAAAAATGGTCACAATTCATTTTTTTCAGTGCCGTTGTAACCAAGCAGTCACTAAATGAACTGAACTGTTGTAAGTCAAGGACTAACTGCAATACTTCTTTTCTTCCTGAGAGAAGAAAAGACCCAGCAATACATGATCATACAGTAAGAACATCTCTAGTACAAAGTATTAACAGTGGTAGTCATTAATGGCCTATCTATAATTTTGCTTATTAAAAAAATATGTTTATGAGTTCTTCCTGCAGAAAACAGGAAGATCATGGTGATAAACAAAGGGGGCAGCAATGCACCAAACAAAGTCCTTTCATGTTTTCCTCCCACGTTATCTAGGACTCACTTCAGTTCCTTGAAATCTTCATTTCCCAGCTAGAGGGGAAAAAATGGCACCTTGACTGGCCAAGTTAGAGGAAAATTCTTTTGTGGATCGGAGTAGGTAGAGTAGGTAGAGAGAAAGCTAAGACATGATCATTGCTGTTGGATTAGAAAAAACCAAAAAGGCAATTCACTGTTTGAAGTCATCTGGTTCAAGTCCACTTTTAATATAAAAAATTGCTTTGAAGAACAAGAGAGAGCAACATCTTTGATACTGGCCAACAACACTTACGACCTAAACAACATAATGAGCCTTCCTTTATAGTTATAAAAAGCAACCATAACCTGTTAGGATTTGAGGAAAATATATAGCAAGGGATATAGGTTCATCAAGGTTTATAAAGAATAGAAGGTGTATAAGGAATATATCAGAACCAACCTAAATGACCAGTTTTTCAAGAACTCCAAAATAAGTATTCCATCTCTCTCCTTTCTCTTTCTCTCTCTCTCTCCCCTCTCTCTCTCCCCTCTCTCTGTCTCTCTCTCTTTTCCCTGCCTATTCATCCGTCCCTCCACTTGTTCTGGAGTACTCTGTCTGTCTGTCTGTCTCTCTGTCTGTCTGTCTCTGTCTCTTCTCTAAGAGAGAGGGGGGAGGAAGGGAGAAGGAGAGACAGAAAGAGGGAGAGGGAGAGAAACAGAGAGAAGCAGGCACAAAGAAAAAGAAAAGTCTAAAATTTAAGCCAGATTTTTTTTCATGAGCAATAGTTGGCAGTAGTTGGCTGTGGAAGAAATCAGGTATTAGGTATTATTCTAATTTCATGCTGCACATATAAATCTGCCTAGTTATATTTTAGAAAATTAACACAGTATTCTTTTGATTCTTTCTTTCCTCTTTTGTTGTTGCATTTCTTTTTCTGAGAGATTTTTAACTAGCCTTACTAGAGACTAAAGCGGCCCAATTTATGGAAAGGGTGTTTCCCTATAAGTAAATTAATGGTCTGGTCTTCCCTTAGATAAAAAACAGTATTGCAACATAAATCTTTTCAGCTCAGTCTGTCTCCAAATAATAAGATGCATCTGTGCATTTATTATCCCTGAACAAGAAAATACCTGTTGTGTTTTGTAGAATCAAAAGAAAATATCCCTCCGGTTCCTTGATAGCTTTATCATCTAAAAATCTTTTAGAAAGCCTCTACTCATGTCTTCTTCAATCCTACAATTTCCATTTTGACGTGCCTTTCAGACAGCTCTCTTACTAACACGGCTATAGGGAATTGGATGATTGATAAAATTGAACAGGAAAATTGATACAAAAAATCATTTCAACTTGTACTATTGGTTAATACTGTAGAGCAAGTATTTGTTTTGACCTTTGCAGAAGATCTTCCAGAATCTCCAAAGACTATAAAGTGTTCTTATTTGAGAGTGAAATTTCAACCTTGCTCTTACCATGACAACCATAGGCCCTCTCAAATCCCTGGCCTAACGTAGGTGGCAGGTCATATAATGGATATTGGTTTGTGACTCAGCATCAAAAAGCCCGTTCTGAATTGGGGAGGGGAAGTCTCTGTAACCTTTGACATAGTTGGCTGACTTCCTAATAAGGTTTAGCTTGGTGGATGTATACCCTAAAACAGGGTTCTCCAACCCTGTCAACTTTAAGACCTGTGGTCCACAGGTCTTAAAGTTGACAAGGCTGGAGAACCCTGCCCTAAAAGGCCCATTAAAATGTCTACCCTAGTGTATTTCACTCCACTTTCTCTTAGATGTGAGGGGTCCTTGGTGCTTCTTGAACTTGGTTGCTTTCTTGCAGATGTTTCATTACCCAGTGCTAGCATTGATGATGTTACATAGTTTGGGTAATGAAACATCTGCAAGAAAACAACCAAGCTCGGAAAACTCCAAGGATCCCTCATTTCAATCCTGAATTATAAATATTCTCTTTTAAATGTGATGTGAAGGAGTCAATTTTCTTTTAATATATTTAAACAGCTTACCAGGTTTACATATTTAGGCTATTCCAGTTAAGTTCCTTGGATTCCAAGGGAGGGGGGGGGGCATTCCAATGCCCTTTAGGCATTAACTTCACCATTCTAAAACTTAGGAGGAAGTTATGGAATTTTGGGGTTAAATATTTTAGAATGTTGGGAATTGTCCATTTGCAAAGCCTGGGACCATAATCTTCACTCTTCACTCTCTGATCTGATCTGAACACTTCCCTTAAGCATGACCACAAAAAGATACTTCTCCCTTTGAATTCCATAGTTGGGGCCTGGGGGCTGAGAAGTGCTTCATCCCTGGATGACAGGCATATTTCATTTTGTCCAACTGTGTGGACATTCAGTTTGTTGGGGCAATTCAGACTGTCCCATTTTGAAGATCAGGCTTATAAAAAAACCTAGGCTCAGATCTACGACCCTTCTTACTTTTGCCATTTGTCAGGTGCAAGCAAACAGATCCACACGTGAAGGGTTGAATTTGACAACTTCATTGCATTCTACCTGTAATATAAGAATCTCCTCAGACGGCTTGTCTTCTCTTGGGAACAAACAGAGAAGGTTCTGTGGAACTTAGGGGGCATTTGTCCTAGATATCTTGCAGCTGTGCAATGACTCAAAACTCCCCACTTGATCCCTCCACCTTGCCTAGCTAGTAGTTTCCCAATGTCATTTTACCAATAAAGTACCCATATTCTCCTCTTTTATTTCATCTTAACTTGCTTTGCCTCTTTATAAAGACGGGGGAGGGGGCAAAGTAGACCACTCTATGTAGTGCCTAAATTAACTGGGATTCTGCCCAGCATTTTAAAATAAGCAACAAGCTTTAATTGTATAACTGTACATCTAGGTATGCAGCCCTATTGTGATATGACAGTACAATACAGTCTGCAGCAACATTTTGTTTCAGAAGTAGCTCAAGCACAATAGAGCCTGTGCTCATATTAGCTTGCCGTTACAATCAATTCTAAAAAGGAAGAACAATTTTACTTTTGTAACTTCATACGCTGTGTGACAAATGCAGACAGCCCAAACCTTATCAAATTAGATTTTCAGGTTCAGTTCCTTTTGTATTCCAAACATACAAAGCTGTTCTTGCCTACAGTACAGCATGGTTAATTCCCCTCATTAAATGAAATGCTTTTTGCTCATTTTGAATCTTCATTTGCTCTAAACTGTGGCCTCAAGTATCCCACGAGGGCCTCTCCAAAATGACTTTAAATTTGGTGTAAATTGTGTACACGATGTAGCAAGGAATACCTGTTTCAGGCGGAAGACACGATAAAACTTTCGACATTTCAAAGGCTGCTTTCTCTTCCTCTCAAGGGAGATAATCCTTGACACACTAAATAAGCGATCCCATTCTTTGAGAAATGCAAAATAATTGCATCTCCATTCCGGTGTCTCTTTACATCCATGCAAAAATTATGGTGGGTTGTTTATTTAAGTACACCTTCCTTGTGGAAGCTTTATTGGCTGTGACTAGATGAAAATGAGCTACCTGACCTTTTTGGTGGCTGGCAGCTTAGGGATACAGAATATCTTTAGCTTATACTCGCACTTGCTTTACAGGAGCTATGATCATTTGTATCTGAATACCAGGATTGTGTTGTTATAGCTCCTAATCAGACAGGTCCTATATTGAGATACGTTAAATTGCAAACCAAATCTTGTGTGCAGATGGTTACTTAGCAGTCCCAAACAGATGGTTGATGGCTTCAAGTAGAACTTAATTCTTTTTTCATTAAAAAAAAATATTAAAACGAGTCCTCTAAACAGAGGAAACATTACAAATACAGGAAACTCCAAAGACGGCAAATAGTTATACATGCAACATATATAACACACAATATTTCCTTTTCCCCCTTTGGAGTCAAGATTCTGTTGATGAAAAAACTTGGGGGAAGAAGGGGAATGTTCATGTTTTTTAACCTTATAACTGTAATTTGTTATAACTAATTCCATTTTTATGTTAAAACATTAGGCGGGTGACCAAGTTAAGACCTCTTTGTATGAGGTTCTGCCTAAACCCCCATCTCTTTGCTGCCTCCCAAACCTGTAATTGAATAGTTTAAAGCAACCTATATTGGAATAGTAGGAAATAGCTTTGGCAAAGTAGAAGATTGAAAAGCTGCATACTCCAGTTCTGCCCATTATTTCATCTCCCAAGTGTCACAGAATCTTAGAAAGTAAGAATTGGAAAGGATCTTCCTGCCAAGATCTTCTAGTTCAACCTCTGCTACCACCAGAGCATCCTTGACAGATGGCAATCCAGTCTTTGCCCAGATAACTCCGGCAAAGGAGACTCCATTACTCTCAAGGCAGTCTGCTCTATTACTGAACAGCACTTCCTGCCATTAGGACTTTTTTTCCCCCCTGATATTGAACCAAAATCTACTTCTACAATTTAAACCTGTTGTTTCTTGGCCAGTCTTCTGGAATGATTGTGCCCTGTATTTAATTTAATTTTAAATACATTTTGAATGCTTGAAGTCAGCTGTTATCTCATTCCACAGTCTTCTTCAGACTGAACATACTTAACACATAGTATGACTCAGGGGTGAAATGCTCCCAGTTCAGACTGGCTCAGGCACGTAGGTAGTGATGACGGCCAGTCGTTCAGAGAACCGGTAGCAATGGCAACCTGAGGGTCCACCCACCCGTCGTTACTTCCTGCTTTTACTTCCAGAGAACTGGTAGTAAAAAAAATGCTTAAAAAGTTAAAAAAAAAAGTTCCGACGGTCAGCTGAGCAATGCATGATCGTGGGAACTTTTTTTTTTTTTACTTTTTAAGCATTTTTTTCTACTGGTTTGGGAGAAACAAAGCGCTCGGCTTCTCCCCCTTTTCACTCACCGCGAGCTTCCTGCTGTGGATTTTCATGCCTTGCTTCACACACCCAGGATTGTTGCCCTTGTCACAAATCTTTCCTTCCAATCTTCCCATCAGGAAAAGAAACCAAGTTTCTCTTCCTTTGGGCATTATCCACTTTGTTGGTGTCCTTCCTAAAATGCATATCTGAGTACTGCATACTTGATCAGTGCAGAATAGAGAAGAGCAATGGCTTCTCTTGGTCTTAACATAGTGTTTCTTTAAATTCAGTTTAGGATTTTTCTTTTCTATTTTCTATTTTCTCTTCCTTCCTTTTCTCATTTTGCAATTGCAACACATGTTTATCTTGTGATCCACCACTCCTACTTACTTTTTTTCTGCCAAAATGTGAGCTTTTTAATATACTTCTCTTGAAAGTTCACCTTGGTGATACTGCCCATTGTTCCAATTGTCAAGGTCTTCTTCTTGAATCTCAGTACTGTCCTCAGATTGTTTGGTAATTTTCCCTATATCTGTGACATTTGCAACTAAAACTCATCTTTTATCCATCTTGTTCCAAGTTATTTATAAATATGTTAAAAAGTCCTTTGGTGCAGCAATCAACACATCCTTACAACGTGATGCAGAGTCAATAATTTGTGCTCAGTGGGTACAATTATTCAGCCAGCTCTGTTTCTAATGTAATGGTAACTAATTCAGTACATATTTTCCCATCTTCACAGCTAGAATCTCAGTTTTTTGTCAAATGTTTTGCTGGGACAGGACACATTATGTTGACCACACCCATTGTGGGCATTGTAAACTGGTCATTCTTCAGGAAAAAATATCCAGCTCTCGTGTTTGTTTGTTTGTTTTTTAAATCTGGCAGAACTGGACATGGAAGCATTGTTTTGACATGATTATTAAACTCCAGGGACTTTTGAAAGATTGTGGTTATCTGGGCATGTTATCTAACATTTGGGATGTTGGATGTAATGTAATACTGAGATCAATTTTGTAACCTTAGATGTTCTATCCCAGAAATCGGATTAGTGGAGTGTAGACCTCATAATTCCATTGGATATCTCAGTGGTGTACAGTGCCATTGAGTGTAGTATTTTTCTGAAGCATCTGATGGGATTGGATTTGGAGTGGATTGGATTGGATTGGATTGGATTACAGTGATTCCTTTTTTTCCCATTGAGCTGCATCCAAAAAATGTTGCTAGAAGATTACTGATCAATACCTATGGTGCCCTGGAAGGTTACATTTGTGTTACATACTGACATAAGCTGACTTTGTATAAAAAAGAACATCGCTTAGGGGGAGCAAAAGCCCTACTAAGCAGGTATATACAAAAGTATGAAGGCTATTGCTTGATGCATTGTAAGCCACCCTGAGTCTCTAGAGAAGGGCGGCATATAAATAGAACTAATAAATAAATAAATAAATAAATAAATAAATAAATAAATAAATAAATAAATAATCTTTAATAACGTGATCAAACTTTTACTGGAATACACTGGAGCATTGGGTGACATCAACTCATATTATGTCACATAGACAGCCATTAGTATCTCCAATATTGCCTGCTCTTAGGTTTTTCCCCCCTACTCTTGATAGTAAGTTTAATGAAAAAAAGAGCTGTAAATAAAATAAAATAGAAAAGTCATTTGGTAAACTGGAAATTGAATTGAAGGATTCAGATTCATTGTGTCTTATATATATTGCACACTCCCTGAAAAAACAGTGCAGCATTCCAGAATCACCCACAGGTAGCAGCTACAGCAAGGAGCACATTTGAACAATTAAGACTAATATGCCAACTTGCAAACATTCCTGAACAAATAAGAGTTGATACCACCTCATACTGCAATATATTTTATGTGGAAGGCAACGTTTGTATAAAATGTAGCAGTTTAGTAGCTAACCAGTACAAGGTATAGAGATCAAATTATGTCTATATTGAAAGTGCTACCTTGACTGCTAGGTATTTTATGGGCATAATTTAAGGTCCAGGTATTAACCTACAAAGCTTGAAATAACTTACAGTCCAACTATTGTCCAGAGAAAGCCATTCTGAGGAAACCTTTGTTGCAGAAATTTGTTTGTGGTGGAGAAAGCCTTCAGTTGCTTTGCCATGAAATGAATTTGGATTGAGGTAACTCTTCACCAGAGTATTTAATTGCACTTAAAAAAAAAAACCTAAAAATATAGCGACCATCTTATTTATGAATCAACTGAATTTATGATATAATTATTAAATGAATAAATAGCACTAAGCTCCCAATCATATGCTTCCAATTGGATTTCCTAAATAAGAAATTGTTTAATAGGAACATGTATGACTGTAAATAAATTCATATGTATGCATAAAGATATACAAATGTATATACTATGTATAAATCAAGATATATTGTGCATTAAATAAATATTTTAAAAATACTTTATACCATATTTGGCTAATACATTATATATTTTATGAATATTTCGTTGAGAGGTGTAATTTTTATCTGAAATTATTTTACCATTACAGGTTGTTGGTTGTTGTTTTTTTTTCAAAAAAATCTGCAGTCTGCTTTTTCAGAGCATGAAAATGGCCATTTGTAGGTGTTATGAAAAAAACTAAATTAAATCCTTTAAAAATGAGAGAGACCTTCATGGGCAATGCAGAATTCCCTGCTTTATTATCTGACAAAGTCTTTATTTGGATGGTTTTAATTTAGTGGGGTAGAAATGACAAGATGTGCCCCTCTCTGTTGCTGAGCTCAAGCTCCTAGCTTGATTTACCATGTTCCAGACTTCCTCTGGCTGCTAAGAGTTATAGCTCAAGAACATTAGAAGGGAGAAATACTTCCAATCTTTCCTGAAGGTCCACTGAAGACAGTTATCCTAGACTAGAAATGTGGCATGTCTGCTCTAGAGCCCCCACAGATTCCATAGAAAGCTTCATTTTTCTTTCATTACTAGAAGGTCCCTAAAAAGTATGATGATGATTCCATGATTCTACTAACTCCACCCCCCCCCCGTTTTTTTAAAAAAAATATTATTTTTTGCCCCATAGAAGGACCTCAGTCCCAATTAGACCTACATCCAGGCCTAATTGGGAGGTATTTTCTTTCTACCAGTCTGGAGGGAACATTTAACAAGACAAACCTACCAAAATCAGAAGGATCAAATGTCACTCTTCATTGTCCAGGATGGCTTGAAGATAGAAGGATTTTTTGTTAGAGTATGAATATTCATGGACTGGAATAGATCAGCCAATGGGAAGGCATGATAACAGGTTAGCCAATGGGGCTTGTTTTGGAAATAGAAACTTAAGGAAGAAGTCTAGGCGTGGCTTAGGCAACTGAGTCTGTGTAGAAGCTCTGAAACAGAAACTAAACAAGTGTGGACTTGTCTGCTCTGCTGAAATGAAACTAACTGTTCTCTCCTGCCTTGTGTTTTGCCTGTAACTTCTGCCATGTTGGAAGAATCAACTATTGGTATTGTAAATACTCGATATGTTATTATGTATATAAAGAAGTTAATGAATCCGGCTGAATCAGTTATCTGTGTGTGCTTCTGGATTTGATTTTTTCCAACAAACTCTGACAATTTTGCAGTTGCTTATCTCTCCCTGCAATGCTTTGTCCAAAGAGAAACTAAAGAAATTGGTCAGTGCAGTTCCTTGAATAATCTTCTTTAGATTCCAAGTCAGTATGTTTCTTCCCACTCAGTTTTTCTTCTTCTTCCACAGTATTTTGCCTCAAGATCTATCCCAATTCAGTATATATATCAAATCATTCCTTTCCTTTATGCATGCATGCATGCTACATTTTCTCAGCATCTTATTTCAATTAGGAAGCTGCAAACATTTGTCACTTTCAGACAAAGAAAAATGATTTCCTGCTATAAACTGCAAAGAATTTTGTGTTTTTAAGATATGTTGGAATTAAGTATCCTATTTTTATTGAATATTTATAAGATTCTGGCTGGCTGCTCAATAATTAAATTACATCAATGTGGTATGCACAAATGAAAACAATAATTACAGTTTTATTCTTTATTTTTCAATTTATAGGAACATTGCATTATCATGTTTGGCATGCACATGGAATGTGAAGACATACTATACTATACAGCATCAAATGGCACTTGTTATATCCACGGTTTAGACAGATGAGAAAAATCTAAATTTAACTAGGATCGTTAAAGCATATAGGTCCTTTTCAGACTATCAGCTCCTCTGTCACCCACTGCCACTCATTCAACAATTAAAATCACAGCTGGGATGCTCTGCACTAATCAGACTATTTCAATATACCCAGATGTTGAATAATGGGTAGGCTTATGAGTTGATAAGTTGGCACTACTTGCAGAGATCTTTCTCTATTTTCTCCCTTTCTTTTTAGATTTCCCAGACTTTTGAACCTAGGTAAGCTTTTACAGCTTTATCCAGAGCACAGCTTCCTCTTCTTCTTCTTCCATGTCTAGATCAAACAAAAGGAGCTCTGGTGGCTCAACAGACTGGAAGTCTGTTATTAACATCTGCTGCTTGCAATTACTGCAAGTTCGAGT
>JANHZT010001438.1:144681-146039 GCA_032468215.1 Stegonotus admiraltiensis | reverse complement strand
ATATTGTATGCACTTTGTTCTCTGGTTGTTCACCGCCCCGAGTCCTTCGGGAGAAGGGCAGTATAAAAATCAAACAAGCAAGCAAACAACAAACAAATAAATGTCAGTCACAGGGTTGCTATTATGGGAAAAATAGGAAGCAGAAGCATTAAACATGGAAACATAGAATCATAAGACTGGAAAAGACCTTGGAGTCTACTCTTGAAACCTGACAATGGAGCATTCACAACTCCAGGAAACAAGCCATTCCACTGAGTGATTGTTCACATTGTCAGGAAATTTCTCCTTAAGTTCTAAATTGGATCATTCTTTAACAAGCTTCTGCCCTCTACTTATTGTCCTGCCCCCTGGTACTTTGGAGAATGTCAATCCCCTCTTCTCTGTGATTGTGACCCCACCACCACCACAAGTACTGGAAGACAATTATCATGCCACCTCTAATCCTTTTCTCTGATAATCATATCTACCGTGTTTCCCTGAAAATAAGACCCTGACTTATATTTTTTTGAACCCAGAAATAAGTGCTTGGCCTTATTGTCATGCACACTTCACACACACACACGCTCCCCCGCCCCCCCATGCCTACGCTGTTACACGTGTTATGTCTGCCTTATATGAAGCTTTATTCCTCTCTAGCATTCATCTCCATTTTTCAGTGGTGTATTTCCTGCCTCTCTAGGATTTACCTCTATCTGCTCCTGTGAGGCACTTCCTGTTGGGGCAGTTCAGCTGGGGCAAGGGCTTGTGTGCCAGCAGAGAGGCCTATGTGTGCCACCTGTGGCACACGTGCCATAGGTTCGCCATCACGGCTCTAGACCATTGATCATCTAGGATCTCAGCATCTTTTTTGTATCATGGTGACCAGAACTGGATGCAATTTTCCAACTGGGGCCTTACTAATGTGATATAAAACAGTACTATCACTTCTCATGATCTAGATACTACCCCTCTGTTGATGCAGCCTAGCATTGCATTGGCTTTTTTGGCATCTACAGCACACTGTTGGCTCATACTTAAATGGTAATGCATTAGAACACCTAGATCTCTCCCACAGTTATTACAGTTGAGCTAGGTACCACCTATCCTATATCTCTGCATTTGGTTTTTCCTTTGCCCAAGTGCAGACCTTATTTTTCTTATCACTGAACTGCATCTTGTTGGATAGAGCCTATGTTTTATTTATATTAATTTCTCCATAGTTCTAGGCATATTACCCTATATATGTATGCTGCCTTGAGTTGACGTTTAAAATAAAGATGGGGAAAATATCAAATAAATAAGAACTTCCAATATTTCAGAAATCTCACTTGGAAACAAATGAATTGTATTCCAGTGTACAAAATACAGGACACGTATGG
>JANHZT010001438.1:129681-139681 GCA_032468215.1 Stegonotus admiraltiensis | reverse complement strand
AGGATACAGTCCTTCAACTAAAAGCTATTCTACCAAAGGTAACTGATTCAATGATGATTGTGCAATTGTCTTTGCAGTACTGAACCATATCTTAGAAGAAATATCCATCCAGTTCAGTCCCAAGCTGGGAGAAAGACACTGGAAACATGGAAGCTGATTGGAAAGATGGCTTAATGATGAACAGAACAACCTGCAGTCCTGGGTTCTGGTGCAGCTGGGCACATGGAATTGACAGTGGGGGATTTTTATATCTTTTCTGGGCTTTGTTCCTTTCCAAGAACATGTATTCTGTTCTATTGGCTGTTGTCAGATTCCTATGGGTTCATGTAGGGGTCATGTAGGGGTCATAGCTGGCTCTATAGACAGAAGAGGAAATGCAAATCCTAGCTCCCAGGTTTGGTTGAAGCTTGGACTGTTCTGAGATGATGCAATGACTGAAATACCCTTAGGAGATTGTGCGATGTAGCGAGCTGTGTATCTTCTGCTAAACGGTAGTGGGTTAATCCTATTATGTTCTGAAGGTTCATGTACTGTTCTTAATCCCATCATCCATCTTTTGTTTTGTAGATAGGTTGGCCCAGTCTTTCTTAATGGGCACAAAATGTCTGCTGGGGGGGGGCTATTAAGAGTGAATCTGCTTCCTGCCTCTAAAAAACATGATTCTCCATTTCTCATTTAGAGAAATATAATATTTGGCCTTTTTAATATTCCTCAAAATATTTCATTATTCTAGGAGCGGGATAGGTGCTGACTTTCTACACATGTTTGCATTGAAAATGTAATCATTCTTCTTTGTGTTTTTCCAGATAATGACCCCTGCTCTAGAAAAGCATTACCATGCTAGCAGACATTCAGTTCTGAAGGCCAGGGTATCAAGTAGCATCAGAGGCAAATTCCTAGGCATTGGGAAAGTTAAAGATTCCTTCAAACCAAATTCAGTTCCTGGGGACCTTGTACTTATTGGCCAACAATAAGGTAAGATTTGCTTTTGTCTTCTTCTGGGATATTTGTTCTGCTCTTACCAGTCTAGTCTCCAGATCTAGTCTCCAGATAATCTGCCATTCGAATGCTAACCAAATGCAGCACCAATGATGGGTTGGTCCCAGTTCTGTCTGGTTCTTGTGAACCAGTAGTAAAAGTGGTGGGAGGCTCCGCCCACCTGCTCGGACGTTATAATGGATGATCTGTGCATGCACAGAAGTGTATGCACGCTCCCATTGTAAACCGGTAGTAAAGGTAAGTAGAACCCACCCCTGTGCGGCACCCCTTATTTCCTTGGGATCAGCCAAGCTTCATTAAGTGCAGTTTACCTACTGTGAGCTCCATGGTGCAGTGGCATAGACCAAAAAGCTATCTAGAAGAAACTCATATACAAAATCTTCATTTAATGCATTAAAGGACAAAGATTGAATTGTGCCATCCCCCAACCAGAGGTTTCCTTAACATTGCAAGCACTCTCCAGAAGCTGCAGAATGTAACAGGAATTATTTCTGCAATCCTGTTAATCTGAAGATCCAAACAGATTTGGAGTATTCTCAAAGAATAACTAGCAGGAAAAACTTGAGTGGGAACATTGCAGGCTCTATTTACATCATCATCATCTTCATTTAATGGCCCCATAATCCCTTGCAGGATGGAGTCTTGGCAACTGAATGGAGCTAGCAGAGTGTTTTAATGGCCAGATGCCCTTCCTGTCACCAGTGTGGAGTTTTGTTCAGCAGATATATTCTCAATGTGCCCAGAGAGAGAAATATCTTCCTCTACCTAGGATCAAACTCGAAGCCTCCTGATCGTGAGGTGACAGCTACACCTCTAGACCACCACACAACTCCCTGCAGGTTCTATTTACATTGCCCACTTTAATTATAGACCAAAGCTGTTGTGGTGTTGAAAGGAAGAATAATACTTATTTCTAAAACTGAACATTCCCTTAGCAAAATACAGTATGTTCCATGCTTAGGGACAGATACGTTTGAAAGTCAGGCAGGAAAATCTGGATAAGGACTAGCTGGGTCCCTGGTTTAATCCAACACCTTAACTATGGTTCTCTCTTCATTAAACAACTTCATTTCCCCTTTTCTAGCCTTGTATATTCCATTGCCAAATTTTCTTATGAGCCAGGCCTGACCAGGATGGTTCAGAGAGATGACCCTCCTCACCTCATCAAGGAACAATGAGGGTGTGATTCACATTATTTTGTTTCAGGAGCATCTACAAGCATGCAGAGAAGCCTCTTCTAGCTACTGGCAAGGCTGGAGAAGACCCAGAAGCCATGCAAAACAAAGCATAATCCAAGAGAAGCACCTTTTCAAGGATTTGTGCTGTCATAATACAGTAATAAATAGGTCAGGTCTGAAATTTATTTCACGCAGCATTTAATATGCAAAAGAAACTCTAACCTCACATGGACTTAGCAGGGTAATATATTGTCATGGTGGCTAAAATAACAAGCATATTTAGCTCAGGCTCACATAATATATTTACCATCCATAAAGATTTCTGGGCGCTGATTAAAGGTCAAAAGGTTAATGTTAAGTACTCTTTATTGTAATGCACACAGAAAATGTTCATCAATAAAGCATTGCTTTTTTTAGAAAAATGTTTCTAATGCGGTTAGGACAAATACAGTTTTGAGCACTGAAAATGTCTTCTCGTTTGCTGAGAAGTGGGTTATTAACAACTAACATATCATTTTCTTTCAGCTATTTGATTTCTCATTAATTGATTTAATGTAATAAATTAATTAGTATTGTCATTTTATTTGTTTTCACAGCTGCTTAGCTACAATGAATATTATTTTCTTAAATCGAGCCGTCATAAAGTGTTAATTATCGGTGTCTCTTTTAATAATAATTGTTCCTATGCTAGCAATAAAACCGTAAGAAAAAAATCAGTGTAAGAATTAAAAGAATATTAAACTGTTTCCACGCAAAGAGAAAATAATTTGAAACAGTAGTTTATTGTATATTCAGCTACAAATTTTAATGCATGTTAATGTATTAATATATGTAGCTGAATATATACAATAAATTACTGTTTCATGTAATGAAAGGATGTTTAGTTATCTTAGCCCACAAACTCTCTTTGAGTTTCAATGCACTGCAGGAGGCAACATCCTGCATATTACCATGGTAAAACAAGGGAATTTAGGGCATTTGAGGTATTTGAGGCATATACAGCCACATTTTTAAGAGCCAACCAATTGAATACCTTAATTTTTAAATATATATTTTGGTACAAGTTGTTGTAGTTTTATTGTGGCTAAGCCTCTGTTCAGTCCTTTTATGTGATGCCAGAATCATGTTAGGAAGTATTAAAATACTTGTAACTAATTATGCAATTCATTCTTATATCCCCAAGGCTCAGTTGCCCTTCTTCCTAATTGCTGCTTTCTCAAAGCATATTAGCTCTCTATTTTTAGGCTACATCCTATTCCAGAATAGAAACTGTCTGCAATAGGGGTAGGTATTGTGCAGCCTTAAGGTCTGGTGCGACTCTACATCTAATTTCAAGTCCTTCATAAGAGATGAATTTAAGCATCAGGAAAGAATATCCCCGTTGAAACCTGTTGTTGAGAAGATGGAAGAAGTGGCTGTCAGTAATGGAAAGGAGCTGAATAGTTAAAAAGATGGAGATCTGATGAGCTATTCAATTTCATTGTACCCATGTTGTGCATTGACAATAAAGGTTTGATTTGATTTATTGTTGCAGTGTTACAGTTAACTATTGAAGATCTCCCCCAAAAGGATGGGGAAGACAGTGAAAAAGAAGGAAAGGAAAGGAAACATATAGCACTAGCAATAGCATTTAGATTTATATACCGCTTCATAGTGCTTTACAGCCCTCTCTAAGCGGTTTACAGAGTCAGCATATTGCCCCCAACAATCTGGGTCCTCATTTTACCCACCTCAGAAGGATGGAAGGCTGAGTCAACCTTGAGCTTGGTGAGATTCCATCTGCCAAACTGCTGGCAGCCGGTAATCAGCAGAAGTAGCCTGCAGTACTGCACTCTAACCACTGCGCCACTATGGCTCATATAACATGAAGTTATGCCTTGGTGCTTTATGGAAGAAGAAAAAAGCTTAGATAGACTGAAAGCACAGGAGTTTCAGGGGAAAAAATAGGTACATGTTTTTTTCTTATTATGATATAATAGAATATTCATAGTTGGAAGGGACCTTGGAGGTCTTCTAGTCCAACCCCCTACTTAGACAAGAAACCCTATACCATTTCAGACAAATGGTTGTCCAATCTCTTCTTAAAACCTTCCAGGGTTGGAGTATTCACAACTTCTGGAAGCAAGGTGTTCCAGTGAATAATTGTACTGTCAAGTAATTTCTCCTTAGTTCCAGATTGCTTCTCTTCTTGATTAGTTTAGATTACCATCCATTGCTTTCAGTCCTATCTTCAAATGCTTTGGAGAATAGGTCGACCTCTTCTTTGTGGCAACCTCTTAGATATTGGAACACTGCTATCATCATCATCATCATCATCATCATCATCATCATCATCATCATTTAAGGGCAAGCATCTTTAATAGGTCCAAGTCAGTGGAATTGTAATTATGGGACACAACTGATGTTTTTAAATGATGAGACCCACCTTAAAAAATCTTCAGCAGCAGCCTTTGAAATGGATGTGATGCTATGCTATAATAGCAATAACACTTAGACTTATGTACCACTCCATAGTGCTTTATAGTACTCTCTGAGTGGTTTACAAATGTCAGCATATGGTCCCCAACAATCTGGGTCCTCATTTGACTGACCTCGGAAGGATGGAGTCAACCTTGAGTCAATCAAATTCCTGGCAGTGGACAGAATTAGCCTGCAATACTGCATTCCAACCGCTGCGCCACCACAGCTCATGTCACTGGGGTGATTGGAGTGTTAAGAAACTTGTTTAAATATAACAAGCATAATTTGTAGCTGTTTTTCATTTCAGGCAGTGAAAAGGGCAATGGGAAGCTTTCTTATTTTAGGACCATTGTTTTCGCTACAAGTTACATTGCTCCTTCTTTCTTTTCCCCCTCCTCCCATTTCATTTAACAAAACAGCTTGAAGGTTTTATTTTCCCAAACTCTCAACCTTGATTATATACTTACGTAACTGACACAGCAGATTATTTTTATGGCAGGTGTTGTATGATTTGTAGTTTTGCAGAGAATTGGGGACAACAGAGATATTTCCACTTGCGTTGAAGATCTAAACCTGTGTTTACTGAAATCAGTAGGAGGTTTTCCATCAACCTGAGTAAAGGAGAGGTAAAAATAGAAATTGGCCCTTGCTTTTCTGAAAGTACTATGCCTAAATACTCTGTTGGTTAACAACAGAGGACAATGAATAACTACTATCAACCTCTCCCCTTTTTATTATCCATAGAAAATAAAAATGCCTCACATTTATTATTGTAAAAAGTGTGAAAAAAGGCATTTTGGTTTACAGTAATTTCCTCTCTATTTTTTTTAATCTATCTATCAATCGGTCATCTCTAGGTGATAACCAATACGCTTCTGAAATAAATTCATTTTTAAAAGTCGCCTGCCAGTTTGCTACAGCTCTTTTCCTACCCAGGCAGGCACCAGAGGATTTCAGTACCAAATTTTATCTCCCTCTCCTGCCTCCCAGTTCAGACACCACTGTACTTCCTCTGAAGCTTTGGGAACATATCTCCGAAGTGATCACAGCCGTAAATTGCTTGCGCTTGTCGGTTGATTGTGAAGGGAAGAGGGTGGTTAAAAGGTAGAAACTGAAGAACTCTATTTATCCAAAGCTAGCAAGATTAAGTGGTGCTGGAAAGAAATGGGGCTGAGTCACCCTTTGACCAGCAACCTCCAGTCTTGACCTTGAATTTGACCCTCACCATGGTTCACTTCCACTTTGGTGAGGCGGAAATCGCCCTTAGGCAGTTTTATCTCTGCCTGGATTAGGAGAGACAATCAGCTGTAACAGAGCTAGCTACAGCTCCCTGGTAAGTTTTATTAGGAATCTGGTGTGCAGCTTCACAGTAGAAACAGTTGTTACCTGTTAGTGTAAGCAACATTTTATAAAAGTGACTGTGGTTTCCTCCTGGAGTGGTGTGGTGGCCTAGAGGTGGAGATTTCACCTCACAATCAGGAGGCTGTGAGTTCGATCCTAGGTAGAGGCAGATATTTTTCTCTCTGGGCACCAGTGGTGGGTTCCTCCTGGTTTGGCCCAGTTTGGCTGAGCCGGTAGTGGTGACAATATGACATCACCGAACCGGTTCTCTTTGTTCAGGAGCTGGGCTCTCCCGCCCCCCCCCATGTTATTTTTACCTTTTATTTGGCCCCGCCCCCAATCTATTTGCTGCCTCCTGATTCCCAGCTGATCGGCTAGAAGGAAAAAGCTGTTTAAACTCTTGCCGCGGGGCTTCAAAGGGCTGTCCTAAAGCTGATCAGTGTTAAAAGGCAGTGTGGTGGTAGACCGGTGCCTCCAAAAACAAATGAGTAGACCGGTGCCTCCAAGAACAAATGGGTAGACCGGAACACTCCAAGAACAAATGGGTAGACTGGTACAGCTCTGCAAGCAGTTAAAAGCCTGGTAGACCAGTACCTCTGCTAAATCCTAAAGAATTGTCACATGATTATCAAACCACGCCCACAAAATAAGCCACACCTACAGAACCAGTAGTAAAAAAAATTAGAACCCACCCCTGCTGGGCACATTGAGAATGTATCTGCTGAATATAACTCCACATTGGCAACAGGAAGGGCATCCGGCCAGTAAACACCCCCATGGGGCTGCCCTTGGGGTGCACCCAGAGGCTCCAGCTGGTCCAGAATGTGGCCACATGGGTTGTTATGGGAGCTTCCCATTACTCCCGTGTTACACCTCTCCTGCGCGAGCTGCACTGGTTACCGGTGGTCCTTCGGATCCGCTTCAAGGTGCTGGTACTCACCTATAAAGCCCTACATGGCATGGATCTGGAGTAGTTGCAGGACCACCTTCTGCCTGCCTCCCACTGCCCAGAGCGCTCACATAGGACTGCCCTCCTCTGGGTGCTATTGGCCAGACAATGTCGGCTGGTGGTGCCCAGGATGAGGGTGTTCTCTGTGGGTGCACTGACCCTCTGGAATGGGTTACCCACTGGGCTCCAGGCAGCCCCTGACCTCCGCTCCTTCCGCCGTGACCTGAAGACATGGCTTTTCCAACAAATTTGCTGATCTGATGGGAGTTTTTTTAATTTTTAACTTTTTGGGAGACTTTAATTGATTATTTTAGTAGCTATTTGTATTGTTTTTATTGTTTGAATCTTTGTGAGCCACCCCGAGTCCTTCAGGAGAAGGGCGGCATATAAGTATAAATAAAATAAAATAAATAAAATAAATAAAATAAAATAAACACTCAGCTCCATTCAGTTGCCCTGACTCCACCCCGCAAGGGATTATGAGGTCATTAAAAGAAGAAGATGATGATAATTGTGGTTTCCTCCTCTCTTGCCACCTTAACCAAGTGCTACTCTATCCAATATAGCTGATTTGCTTATAGGTATGGCCACATTCTGGAACAACCAGGTGACCATGATGAAGTGATGGCAATTTCACTAATCACAACTGTGTGATTGTAGTGGGCTAATATGTAAGCTTTTCATACATTATGGGGACAGCACAAGATCAATCTCAGGAAAAACAAAGGCACATTTGAGCTGAAACACACAAAATGGACCTGTTACCTTGTGTATCGGCTGCTTAATTTATTTATGCTCTTGTGCTGCCTGTGTATGACTGGGTCTGAAGAAGCATATAGCTAGTTGAGAGAGAAATAAAATAACAGTTTTTGTATTTCTGTTTAATCGCCCAGTTATATATATGTGCAAGCAGCATTGCTGTTGCATTTTAACTGAATAACGCATACATAGACAGAGATGAAAAGTTTGTAGAATTCCAGCTCCTAAATCCCCAACAGCTCATCAATTAGCTAATTAATTAATTAAAATATTAATTCATTGAACTGCTTACCTCCAGAAGTTGTGGTTGCTTCATCACTGGAGGTTTTAAAGAAGAGATTGGATATCATTTCTTTGGAATGGTATAGGGGTTCCTGTTTGGATTCTGTTTGGGTTGGACTAGAAGACCTCCAAGGTTCCTTCCAACTTTACTAATTATTCTGCATTCTATGTTTATTATTGTACCAGAAATTATAAAGTGAGTTTCACTACTGATGGACTCTGGTGTCTTCCAGATTGAAGAGGAGGGAATCTGGAAAACACCAAATGGGATTCACTCGTGATTCTCAACAGCCAGCTTATTCAATAAAACTATGCGGGGGGCTCAGTTTCTATGTCGTAAGTAATTGTATTTGGTGGAATGGATGTTTATTTTTAATGGGATTTTTTTATTGCCACAGAGAGCTGAAGTGAACATGGTATGCACTTAAAATAAATCCACTAAAGTCAGTGTAACATCTTTGCCTCATGCCTGCATCTATTCTGCTTTCCTTCCACAGGAAAAATAACATGTTAAACAATGTTCTGAAAATGATAATTTTAATAAATAAAATTAGTTTTGAAGCTATATGTCTGGAATCCATTTCCCTGTTTTTATGACTTTTCCAGTAATGATATAGATGCTGACAGTTAATGATCTATTAGGACAATGCCACATGGTGTTTTACCTTTTTATTTACCTGGCAATTTTGATCAGAAAATGTGCAGAAATTTGCTTTACTTGATATGCTAAAACCATGTGTGTAATACCATGTGTACTTGTGCATTACGTTTATCAATTGAATGTAGCAGCTATTACTTAGGTGACATGAAGAAAGTCCATCTCAATGCAGCATTGTGCTGATCTTTCAGTCTGACAATTTTAGTACTATTTATAAAGCTCTGATAGTTTACCAGACTTTCGGGCTTTTCACCTCAAAAGTTGATTATCCTGATTCTGCAGACACACCAGTTAATATTAAAATGAAATAAATGATCTGATAGAAAAATAGCTATTTCTACTTGTAGTAACCCCAGAACTCAAGACAATGTTAATACATAACTTCTGTGCGAAGTGGGATACTTTAAGAAAGCATGATGAAAAAGGGCAGCGCATACAATTGTATATTATTTATTTTTCTTTATCCCCCAAATGCTATAACCAAAGGTGCGCAGCATTCTACACATCATACAGACAAGAAGGGACAAAATGATGTTTAAAACTGCTGGGGGGTATTGTGTTAGTCCATGACAGTACTGAACCTTGTGCTTTGATACACAAATGCTAAGATTAAATTAGATATTCAGTTATCCAGCTGTCCCAGGTTTCAGCTCTTTTTCAGTGGTAGCAGGATTCTGTATCTATGATATGAGCATTATATGCAGTGGGTTTCCACCAGTTCACCCCGGTTCAGATGACCGGCGGCAGCGGAAGGCTCCACCCACCCACCTGGACATCATCACGAATGCTCTGTGCATGTGCAGAAGTGCCACATGCACTCACAATTCCGAACTGGTAGTGAAGGTAAGTGGAACCCACTACTGATTATATGTATGCCTTTTTTTCCATACAGGACTGGTTCTGAAATAAACAGGTAACAGAGCAAGTGGTAAGACCGCAACTTTATTCATGATTTAGTCTACTTCCATTTTTTTAAAAAAAGAATTACCTGAAGCAATGGAACTACATTTTGGCCAAGCAAGCTACTTTTCCTTTATTGTCAAGGAAAATGTGCTCAATTCTGACTCCTGTGCTGTTTGCCATTAGATAATAGACATACAAACTTCTGGCTATTTGGACTTTGCAGTCTTTCATTCCCCAGGGGGGGAAAGCATTGATCTTTTTCATCAGAACATACGTCAAAAAGTAGTTGCAAAATATCCATGATGTCCAGCATTCTATACCCTTAGGGGACTTTAGGTGAATAGGGAGATTGATTTTTTTTAAAAAAAATAAACTTTTTAGGTTGAATGTGATGTTCAATTTATATACATACATACATACATACATACATACATACATACATACACACACACACACACACACACACACACA
>JANHZT010001438.1:98911-116059 GCA_032468215.1 Stegonotus admiraltiensis | reverse complement strand
AATACCACCTCTGGCTGGCCCCAGAGTGGGGTGGGAATGGAGATTTTGCAGTATCCTTCCCCTGCTACACCCACCAAGCCATGCCCACCAAGCCATGCCCACCAAGCCATCCCCACAGAACCGGTAGTAAAAAAAATTGTATTTCGCCACTGCCACACTTGGAATACTGCATCCAGTTTTTACAGTATAAAAAAGGATGTTGTGACTCTAGAAAGAGTGCAGAGAAGAGCAACAAAGATGATCAGAGGACTGGAAGCTATAACATATGAATAACAGTTGCAGGAATTGGGTGTGTCTTGTTTAATGAAAAAAAGGATGAGGGATGACATGATAGCAGTGTTCCAATATCTAAGGGGCTGCCACAAAGAAGAGGGAATCAACCTAATCTCCAAAGCACCTGAAGGCAGGACAAGAAGCAATGGATGAAAACCAATCAAGGAGAGAACCAACCAAGAAATAGGGAGAAATTTCCTATTTAGAACAATTAATTGTAAGAACAATTAATTGGTGGAATGACTTGCCTCCAGAAGTTGTGTGTACTCCAACACCGGAGATTTTTAAAAAGAGATTGGACAACCATTTGTTTGAAATGGTATAGGGTTTCCTGCTTGAGCAGAGGATTGGACTAGAAGACCTCTAAGGTCCCTTCCAACTCTATTATTCTGTTTGGATATTGCACACATTGAATAAATTTATCTTTTCATTATGCCTATGTATAAGGATTTTTACCAATAATGTATTCTTTTGATCATTTCCCCTTTTTTAAAGTGTGTTTTCTAGTTTGCATCAAAATAATTTTCTCCCGTGATGGTGTACTCCTTCACAAATACACAGATAGCAAATTGCCTTACCCCAAGACTGTGAGTCTTTCTACTCCTATATCATTCACCATGACTACCAAAATGTCTCCAAAGTTTCAATGAAGAGTTTTTCTTGATTCTATTTGGGAATGTCAGGAGAGGATTTTCAAACTTCCTACAGTTTCTGTAAGGTTTGATTTCTGTCCTTAAATTAATGGCCCTTCGTTAAACTTTACGTTGACCAATTATGCTGTCTACCTAGAGGTGAGTTTAGAAGAACACAAATTTCTCACAACCAGCAATTAATCTGCATTGTCCCCTCCATCAGCTTAAGCATAATATCAGAAAATAAAATGCAAAACATAAATGTTTTAAATGTCTGTCTGTCTGGAATGTTCTCCCTCCAGAGTTCAGGTGACTGCCACCCTTCTGTCGTTCAGGAAATTATTGACGATCTGCTTGTTCCCCCAGGTCTTGGGAACAGGTTGTTTGTTGAACTCCTTGTTTTGATTTATGTTACAGGTGATCTGATTAGCTTTGGTTTTGTTTAGGTATTTTGCTACTCTGATTGCATTCTTTTATGTGTTAGGACATAGAATATAAAAGAAAAATAATAAACTTATAAAAGCCACTAATAAAATGATTTCCAAAAACGACATTAAGAATCATAGAATGTAAGGATTAGCACCTTATTAGCCTTCCCACTGCAAGAGATCACTACTACAACATCCTTGACAGGTGGGCATCCAGCCACTATTTAAATACCTTCAGCAGAGAAATGTCCACCACTCTCTGGGAAAGTCTGATACACTGTTGAATGATTCCTATAGTCAGGAAACAATTACTTTTCTTCATCTTGAAACTGTACTGCTGTTGATGGAGCCTAGAATGGAATTGGCTTTTTATGCAGCTGCACCACACTGCTGGCTCACATTCACTTTCTGATTCATTAAGTCCTCCAGATCTTTTTCACACATGGGATGGTTTCTCTCTTCCCTCATTCTATACTCAAACCTTTGGTTTTTCTATCCATTCGTAAGATTTTGTATTGGTCTTTGCTGAAGTTCAATTCACAGTTTCTCTTCATTCTTCCAACTTGTCAAGATCCTCATCAATCATAATAGTGTTTTTTAAAGTGCCTGCTATTCCCCTCTATCTTTGTGTCATTCTCAGATATAATAATATTTTTTAAAAAAAATTTCTTATCTATATAATAAGTTGAATAGTCAGGGTGTAGGACAGAGCCCCAAGATATGCTTTCAGAATTACATGTATGGGGATGGGTGTCCCACCAGTTCTCTGTTTATTTAATGCTAGTAAAGCTCAATCCACATTTCTCATCTTTTCTATTAGAATATCATGAAAGACCTCGGCGCCTTCCGCCGCACCCTTAAGACCCTTTTTCAACAAGCTGGGCTGGCTTAATATTTTATTTTAATTGGTTTTAATGGGTTTGTCAACGTTTTTAATTTATTGGGGCCAAATTTATATAATGTATTTTAAATTGTTTTTAATGTTTGTATTTATGTTTTTTTAGTTTTGGCTGTACACCGCCCTGAGTCCTTGGGGAGAAAGGTGGTATATAAATTTGAAAAATAAATAAATAAATAAATACATACATACATACATACATACATACATACATACATACTTTATCAAGCTCTTTGCTAAAATTAAGTTGCACTATGACCACTGGAATCCCACAGTCAACTAAATTGCATACTCTCTTCAAACAACAACAATAACAACAACCTTCATTTAGTTTTTGCCAACCATAACATTTTCATAAATTCAGGGGTGAAATTCAGCAGGTTCTGACAGGTTCTGGAGAAACGGTAGTGGAAATTTTGAGTTGTTTGGAGAACTGGTAAATCCACCTCTGGCTGGCTCCAGAGTGGGGTGGGAATGGAGATTTTGCAGTATCCTTCCCCTGGAGTGGGGAGGGAATGGAAATTTTGCAGTATCCTTCCCTGCCATGCCCACCAAGTCACGCCCACAGAACTGTTAGGGAAAATTTTTGAATTTCACCTCTTCATAAATTGTGGGATCCTTGGTGCTCTCTGAACTCACTTATTTTCTTGCAGACATTTTATAACCAAACTAGGCAACCTCGTCAGTGCCAGGATGGCTACATATATTCTGAAATGCCAGAGCGCTAAGTTAGACTCCAAAAAACAACCAAGGAAGATAGTCCATACTGTCATTCTCACAAGTCAAGCTTAATTAAGTGAAGGTCTTTTTTAAAAAAAGAAAAGCAATGAGTTAAATAATATGAAAAGCTACTGCTTGTGGTATTTTGTTACATTTGCTACTATGTAATCAGTCTTCTTGCAGCAAGATAATTTTTTGTCTATATTTTCCAAAATTATCATTCATCTTCTGTTCTGTAGGTAGGCTTAGTCTTGTAAAAGCCTTCATTTACTCAACTTTCTCTTGGGAAAAGCAGCCCAAATAAAGTTCTGTTCCATGAAATTAGTGCAATGCTGCCACCAAATGGCATACTATAGATGAAACAAAACAAAAAAAAGGCCAAATTGTGTTTTCACTGTATGAATGCTGCTGTATGCTCAGGATTACAAAAGTGAAGACAAATCGTTATATTCAACTTCTTGGAGTAAACTGAATCTAACATTTGGGACATGTGTTGTAAACTGAATGGTTAGGAGAGATAAAAGAAATAGGATCAATTTTGTTTTCTCAACCTCCTAAAAATAGTCAGCACTTTTTTATTATTGTGCAATAAAAACCGGAGAGTGGTAAGGCAAGGAGTAGAAGCAGAGCGGTAGGGAAAAGTCTTGTCAAAGTTTTTTTTTTCTAGTTCTGTGGCCTTGCACAGTTTTCAAATCTTTCCAAAGATCCTTATATACCTAAGCATGACATTTTGGGAAAAGAGTACTTAGGTCTTTCGTTTAATGTCTCTCACACTCTTACCAGCATCTATGATTCTGTGGAAATTCACTGAAGATGAAATACATTGAAAATGTGCAGACACCAATCCACTACGTTGTTATTCAACCTCCCTTCTCTTCTGATTAGTGGAAGCTCAGAAGCTCAAGAATCTGTAACTGGCTTACCTGGATCAATCTGAAGGGAGATCCTTTATAACAGAATAATAATAGAATAATGAATTGGAAGGGACCTTGGAGGTCTTCTAGTTCAACCTCCTGCTCATGCAAGAGATCCTGCACCATTCCAGAAAAATGGATGTTCAATCTCTTCTTAAAAACCTCCAGTCTTGGAGCACCCACAACTTCTGAATTCTGCTATGCTATGTTCTCCAGAATCTAGAAAGGTGTGAATTAGAAAATTCCATTTCTATCCACTGTATATTGGAACTATGAAATTCACTGCCATCCAGATGTGTTGATAGCTACTGGTAATCTAATATGGATTGCAGGCCCTTTGGAGAAAGAAATGTAACTAAGGGCTGTACTTGGGCATGCTTTGTAAAATGATTAGGAAGAATTTGATCTGAACAGAGCATCTCTCTGTTTTCATTAAAGTGGTCCATCATATTTCAGGCTTCTGCAAGATCTTTTTGAAGAGATGTTAATCTGTCAGGTATCAGTTCAGTAAAGATGAAATGACCTTAAGCAACAACTAAAGAAGTTAAAGTTGTAGTTGTTCATAAAGAAAAAATCCTTATTTTTGGCCACATCACCTTTAGTTCTGCGAAAAAGTTTTCTCACCTCTTTTGAATTTTCAGAACTTTGTATATCTTGGTCACTGAATGATATCAGAACTTCATGTCAATCCTACAGATATAGATAGAGCATGAACAAACAAATATCACCAAATTTGGTAACTAATTATTTTCCTAAACAGTTATCTAACATGTCTTTACCAGTGTGAAAAGTAATTACACCCTTAGAGTAATTACTTCAATTAAAATGATACCTACAGCCAGTTCTGTGAGTACTTTACTGTATACAACTATAGATAGGGCAGGGCTGGCCCTAATAGATATTTTTGTATATAGTGCCAATTGGTGTAGTAGTTAACATACTGGACAAGGAGCAGAGAGACCCAAGTTCTAGTCTTCTCTTAGGCATGAAAATTGGCTGGATGATTTTGGACAAGTTGGTCACTCTCGTTCCTGCACTGGGAAGTTCAAAAATGTCCATCTACCAAACCAGATTGAACCAATATTGAATTTCAGTGGACTAATTTGAGCTAATAATAATACTGCAAAAATGTGGAGCTCACTCTATCCTATATGTATGGTTCCATGCAAAGGTTTGGGCAAACTACATGTTTCAATTCAATAAGTGTCAACTTGCAAAGCATCCCTGGCCTGCTCTTGAGTTGCCATAGGCAAGGGAGATGGGAAACCGGCAAAGTAACATGGAAGCCAAAGACAGGAGCACATTCCAGGTCTATCTTTCTCAACGCTGTCTCCCAGGGTTAACCACAGCAGCCAGAGGGGAGTGATCTCTACAAGCCGCAAAATTTCTCCGTTGGCGAATGTGATTAATGACAATAAGCTGATAGATTTTCAAAATTAAGCACAACATGCAAATTTAAATGTATATTTAGGTGCAGTACTTCAAAATAATAATACAGTGACTATGGCAAGTGCAAAAGTTTAGTAACATATCCTTGCACAGGACAGCTTCCAAAAATGTCTTGTAAAAAGTTGTTTATTTATTTTTTTACTATTCTGCCTTGCAGATCTGTTACACTCAGAAAGTCTCTTGAATCTTTTTGCATGTATTCATGTTTGAGATATCTTGACAATTTTTTTAAAAAATATTGAAATCTGGAGATTGTGAAACCTATTCCAAACCTTTATTTCTCTTTGTTGTAAGTACCTTATGGTTGACTGAAAAGATGTTTCATGTTGGTGCCATTGAAATATCCAGCCCCTCTTTATTTTCATTCACTGTTGGACAGGATTGTGGGGTTTTTTTGGTTGAATCTATTACATTTTGCATCCACATCCACTTCTCGTGGAACTGGCTGCCACACACCAGCAAAGCATAGTAAAGCCAATCTTTTGCTTAATGGCTGGTAAGCAGTTCTTTTCTTCAAAAGTTTCACTCTGCAAATATATATTTATCTTCTACAGCCAAAAAGTTCAATACAGATAATATCTGTTATAGGCAGAACAGCAATCACAACCTGAAAAGTTAGAAGGGACAGAATATTTGTTCATTTCTGGAACTCCTTCACCTGGCTAATCATACGCCTAAAAAGTCAATCACAAAAGTTTCACTAAAACTTTTAAGATAAAAAAAAGTAGTACAGAATTAACTGAATTGTCTCCAAACATCTCCATTTGTCACATTGATCCAACCTTTTAGATCAAGATCAGTTCTATCTGAACTTGGGGTGGGTGGGTGTACATTTTTGACAACTAACCAGTGGCCCTTTGGAAGACTACTGCAGGAGAACCAAATATGAAAGAAAAGTGGTTCTTTAGCCACAGTGTGTGTCTGTGTGTCTATCTATCTTGTGTTTCTACCTGGTAAAGTGCTAAATTCTTTCGACTTTGCTGGGCACAAGATCCCCTAAATTCTGGCAGAATGGCCATTAAGTCTGCTGTAGAGACATTTGTCACAAGAACAAATCTTCTCAAGAAGAATATTTCAAAATCTATCCAAAAGCACACCATAAAATAATCCAGACTGTCATAAAGAACCTCAACAAAAAGTAGGAATCTGCAGATTTCTGGAAGAATTTTCTATACACAGCTAAGTAAAAAAAGGAAATTAGAGTTATATGGAAATATTGTGGAAATATGAAAGTAAGGACCTTATAGAAACCAAACACAGAATTGTATAGTTTTTTAAAAAGTTATCAGTAATGTCATAGTCTGGGAATGCTTTGCTGTTTTAGAACCTAGATGACTTGTCTTAATTGAACGACACATCAACTCTTTAATGCATCTGAGAATTGTACAACAGAATATTAGACCAATTATCCATCAACGGAAGCTGCAGTGAAAGTCACACAGTAAGAGAGTGATCTCAGACTCAAGTCTGCAAGAAAAGTGTTATAGAAGAAGAAATTTAATGTTTCAAAATAGCCAAGTCAGAGTCTAGACTTAAACCCTATAGGCATACTTTGACAGGACTGAAATGAGCAATTAATACAGTGATAAACTGAAATCCTCATGTCTTCTACAAAACTGCAATAATAGGATATCCAGAGGAAATTAAGCAGGATCCCCACTGAATTATGTGTACCTTCCACTTTTCCAATCATTACTGAGATGAAATGATAGGCTTATTGTTACCTTGCCTCAACAATGACCGGAGACATGAGACAATGCTGTAAGTCACTGGTGGGAATTTTATCCTAGTTAGATGTGGATATCACTGAAATCAACAACTGGACACAATAAAACACTATTGGTTACTACTAGAATTGCAATTCCAGATACTGGATGTACACAATCTGAGGTTCCAGAGTCATACATGTCTCCTAATATAAACAAAGCAGGCTTAGAGGCACTCCTGATTATCATTACTTAGTTTTTGCTTAAGCCTTCTTGCCAACTTCTTTGTCTCATTCATCTTGGGGAGCAATTTCTTCCCAGCATCCTCTTCAAAAGCCAAGCCTAGTTCTATTTTTGAGTAAGGATACACAGTTGTGCTACATACAATTGTTTCAGAGCAAGCATTATTACTTGCTGGGATTTGCGTATGAGTATTCAAATATAAGACTGCATTAATGATCTGGATCCAGCTAATATAATAATCAAAATAATCAAATATCTTCAGCCACTTCGGACAGGCCTCACTTGCATTTAGAGGAAGTTGAAATAAATGTCATTGTCTCCAATATTCCTGTTCTAAGTCATATGTTTCCATTTTTACTATCTTGTCCTCGAAATGTTCCTGCAGCCTTTTCCTCAAAGGAGTACTTTAACCCCGTTGTCTAAGCAAAATGCTATCAACTGTGCCTTTCCTGAAACAGCTTAAATGTATTTGGGTTTGCTTCAGTAGCTGCAGCAAAGTGACAGCATTGTTTAAAGTGCCCTTAGGAAAAATTGTGGGAGATTGTGGGTGGTGGCTGAGAACTTGGGACAGTTGTATCATATGGTCTGCTCCAGTCCACATCACACTTGCAGGCAAAATATTTCTTCTGTTTGATTTTCAGTCTATAAAAAGTCAAGGGAGCATAGCCCTTACATTTAACTGTAATCAGATATAGTGCCCCAGATACAGCATTATTGCACGGACTTCTTTACATTCTTTCCCAAGAAAAAAAATACAAGAAAAATAATGATTTCTCATTTTTCTGAAACATTTTAATATGAAAAATCTTACAAGTTATTTTTTAACAATACTATTCAGATCACATCCTCTCCAGTGGCTAACTGTGGCCTAATAAGAAGATCTACCAAAAAGCAGTTACTTGCACTGCTGTTGAACCTCATAGAGCTACAAAGATGTGGATGATCAGCAAGCAGCAGCAAAGAGTTAATATGTTGTGTTTTTCCCCCCTTTTGTTGACATCAGGAGAACATCTTGATGACTGCAGTTCCAATTTGATAGACTTACATTGGAAAGGTGAGTTCAAGTTAGCTAGAATTTTCTGGATCTTCAATTCTTGTTATGTTTGTTATCTGGCTGCCTTTGATCAATTCAAAATTCACAGATATGTTCACCAGGTGCCCATGATTAATTCACCAGCAAAGGTGGCAATTTTTAATGGTAATAATTAGCTTTTCAAGTCTCTATCAATTGATGGTGCTTTCAATTAACAACAACATTCTTTTTATACTACTGTTTCTCATTGAACAGAAAACCAACCATAACACCGAGCAGCTGTTCATAGTCCAAACTTCTACCTTACTCCTATATTCCAGTAAGAAAATTCACTTCTGAGCTGCATCACTGAAGCTTCTCTGGCATACTTTCCACATAGATATGTAAGTAAGATGACCATTCTTATAAAAGAATTAGGATCAAGTATTTGGGACATATTAACCATGTAACCTATGAGCAGTGGTGGGATTCAAGTAATTTAACAACCAGTTCTCCGCCCTAATGATTTCTTCCAACAACCAGTTCACCAAACTGCCCAGAAAGTTAACAACCGGTTCTCCCGAAGTGGTGCAAACTGGCTGAATCCCACCACTGCTTATGAGGTAATTTTTGTCCAAAAAAGGACAGTTACCTAAATTCTCCTTCATATTGTCCTATTTCTTCCCCAGACATCGGTAAGTAATGGTCAAACTACAGGACAACCCGATTTGTCCTGCCTTATCAATTCACCTGCCCCATAGGACTATCAAAGTTTCTCAAGAACCTTTTTCAAAGCCTTTTTCTTACTCAAGGCCAACTAGCTTCTTCATCTTCACCTTCTTTTTTTTCATTTAATAGCATATGATGGGGTCTGAGTGAGGTTACCAGAAGTCACTCCTACCAGGTTTTGCCATCAAGACCTTAATTTCAACACCACTTTGCCCACCACTCTTGTTTGAGTTTTATGATTGAGTAGGGTGATTCAAAGAATAAACACTGGGACATTACCTTGCATAAATCTGATCCATAAATAAATGAACTATTCATTCATTCAATGGGATTTACCCAAAAGATTTGGGGTCCTGGGAACTGGGACAGTTTCCTGGTATTGGGGAGATGTATCAAAGAGAGTGACTTAATCTTCCAAGGGTCCATATATTTTGTGACTGGAGAAGGGTGTTTCCAATTAGTTCCCAACTGAAGAAAGACAAACAGTGTTGTAAAATTGTATTGGGTGGCTTATAATGACATCACAATTAACCATCTCCTATAAAATAGATAATAGACTATTTAAAAAATGAAATAAAAACATAAAATGAATCCTAAGATCAGTCCAAAGTTGTCCAGAACATTTTATGGAGTATTTAGCATTTTGAGTAGTTCACATTTCTAAACTGATATGCACAACTGTACACTTATCTTTCAATTGTTGCAACCCCTCTATATTTTGCTAAGCAAGTCACCAATGAAAACCAATGTATGCAAAATGTACACTCTGGGGAGATCGGCATACGAGGGAAGAGATTATATTTGGGAAAAAATACTTGTGATATTAGATATATTTTGATATTGCTTCCCATCTGTTAATCTTGAAGAGATTCCAGAATTAAAATTAAATACAAATTTTAAACAATAACATATGCATCAAGTGATAAGTTTTTTAAAAAAGTAGGAAAGTAGGCATAAGTCTAATTTTGTAGAATAATATACCAATTTTAAAAATGAAATGAAAAGAAAGGGGAATACTGCAATTCTTGGAGAGGGTAAAGAGGTTTTTTTGTTTTTCAATAGATATCTGAACAAAAGGACAATAGGCACCTCAAAGCTATATTCAATTTTAAATGTAAATTGATGCAGAAATTGAACAGTGAACTTGTGTTTTGGGAGGGGAGAGATGTGAGTGTTGTAGGATGTGAACTGACAAATTAATCCATTGCTAATAGAGATATTTGTATTTTATGGGTCTTGGCTTCCTGGTCATTTCCTCCTTCGGGTCCTATTTTGAAAGATTTCAGCCCTTTTGGTCATCACGTTCTCTTCTCTGTAATGAAATCTAAGTCCCAGCAACATTCTTGGAAAAAAGAATATCCACGCTCAAAAACACTCATTAACTTCAGGGAGAATGTTGCCTGAATAACGATCACTCTGAACAATTGCTGACAGAAGAGATCTTTGCCCACGATATACAGCAAATTCTACTCTGTTATGTTTTCTTAAATGGCCATAAGTAAGAATGATCTTTCAATAATGGAGACACAGGTATCTGACCAAACTTGCAGAGAAGCTGACATCCTGATGTATATTTTATGTTCAGCACTGGGGTATTGAATAGAACTAATTTACCCAGTTCTGGTGTGTGCTACAATAATAAATTGTTGTTTTAGCACACAATGTGGCACATGATGAAATGCGGTGAAAAGTATGCAAGTCCTCACGTTTATTTCAAGGAGAGCAAGTGGAACAGACTAAATATTTACACCTGTGTGGTCCAATCATTTTAGGGACCATAGTTCAGGAGCATTCGGGTTGTGAAAAAGAAGACTTCAAGGTCAATATTCTCTAGCCTGAAGGTTTTTCTAAGAGACAATGATTGCATTGCAAAAAACAGGGCAAGTGCAGGGAGAATTAATGCTGAAAAGGGAGCAGGAGAAGGAATAAAATCTATATACAAAGCCATAAAAAGCCAAGGAAGACTAAGGACAGCCTTCACATAGAACCTGCCTGTAAATTTGTGCTCTAACTTCCTAACTTCCCTCTGCAAGAGAGGTGGGAAGTACCAAAATGTGATAAAATAATAGATGATAGATGATAGATAGATAGATAGATAGATAGATAGATAGATAGATAGATAGATAGATAGATAGACCAACCACCATTTAGAGGACTGACCTAACCATTCAGTACCTGATCAATCAATCAATCAATCAGTTCAAAGGATGCTACCTAGGCAACTCATCAAAAATTCCCCAATGGGAAATCAGGACTGAGATTTGCATTTTTTTAAATTTCACAAACAGATTAGCTTGTCCAATGCCATTCAGAAATATGACATAATTTCTTCCACCTTTTTAAAGCCTCCTTGCTCATTTTTAATGCATCTTAACTTTCTTTGTCTAATGGAAGAACCACTGTTCTGTTCAAATTTTACACTGTGTATTAAACTATCTATTCCTTCCATATTGTATGATGACAATTCCACATTTTACATCCCTTCATATCTGCTTGAAGTATATATCTGCATGTATCTCTTTTTCTTTTCTGTATTCTTCATTTACTCTTTTTTAAAAAAGGCACACTGCATGGCATTTATACTGTATCACATTTATGAGAACGAATCCCTCAAGTCCCCAACTCTCATGTTTTGTAGCCTATTATCCAGTTAACCGGAGAGATTATTTATTCAAAGAAAGTGATAACGCATTTACTCATTATACTAAAGTGGCCCTATGTTCCACTTTATAGGAAGGCCTATTCATTCCAAGTCTCCTTTAAAGATAAAGACAGCAGAGGGCTCTTGAAGGAGACCACCAATGGTGTTTTGACTTTATCCTAAGCAGTCATAGAGATCCCCATCTTTAAAGTATTTCTAGTGAGTAATTTCTAGAAATGACAGCTTATTTTGCCCCAGTGTGTGTGAATGAGTGAGTGCAGACTTCTGCAAATTTTATACAACTCAGATTCTTCTTTTTTCCTCCCTTCTCTTCTCCTAACCTGTCTTCTCTTTTCTTTTCATTCCTATTTTTCTTTTCTTTCAATGCATAAGTTAAATAAAAAAGAGAGGATGGATGTGGGAACACACCCTAATTTGGGATTATTTCCCAAAATGCATTTTCTCAGGAAGATCTGAATTGCTAAACAGACCTGGGCAGTGGTGGGTTACTACTGATTCACCCGGGTTCAGGCGAAATGGTAGCAGTGGTGGCAGGCTCCGCCCACCTGCCTGGACATCATCACGGACACTCTGCCCACGTGCAGAAGCATTGCACGCGAGCAAAGCAAGCACGTGCGTGCTCACAGTTCCAAAAAGTTAGCAAAGGTAAGTGAAACCCACTACAGGACCTGGGAGAGTATAAACTGGCTGAAATAGGCGATTGATAAAAAGTTTCAATGCTGTTATTAGAAAAGGAAGCTCATTAGAAAAAGAACTGGGTTGAAAAATAGTCTGTCTTCTTAGCAAAGAAATAACTGATTTACAACTGTAGTAACTAAGACACAATCTTTAGAAAGGAAACCAAAATCTGAACATTAGTCTAGGCCCTTATACTTTTTGTACAAGTTTTCATTGGCCAAGAACTAAAAGAAATGTTTTCTAGCAGATTGGGATTTGGGAGGTCAATGATCCAAGAGGCTGGATTCAAAATAATGTCAATAACTAGATAAAGAGTTGCAGGTTCCAAAGAAAGAAATCAGATAAAATTAAAGTGTAATAGACACTTCAAACTGTGTGATCTGACCTAATAAGTTATTAATAGGGACCCATTACTCCTCATACATTTTTTATTAGCAAGGCATTGCCTTTTTGTCAAGATTAGTGGATTATAAAATATTTGTGCTACACAATATAAATGACCCTACCTATTAATAAGTCTCTGGAAAGATATGCTTAAATTGAATTACATTAAGGGGGAAAAGTGCCACCTGAAAATTAGGCATAATTAATGGGAACACATAAATAAACCAGAGATAGAGAGAAAAGGACATTCTCTCCATTGATCATTTGGTAAATTAATTGCCAATATGGTAATGACATCCCAACTATTACTGTTTTTATAAGAGCTGTTCCAAAGGATGAAATGCTCATGGTTCCATGAATGTCAGAAATAGCACTTCATTACTAGGAGAAAACGGAACTGATCATGTGACTCTATATCCATCTCTAGGCATTTGGAATTGTGAAAAATACCAGCTTTGAACAGAGCCAGGAAGGAAACCTGATTAAATTCTCTGTTCAGAGAGAGAAGACCAACCATCTTTGCTAATATCCAAGGACGAACCACTTCTGTTGAGTGTGTATTACAATGAAGCAGAACTATCCAAACTAAAAGACTCAGGGAGAGCACACCACTTCTTTATTTATCATAGGCTAGTGCCAGAGAATGACTTTGCCCAGGGATGCTTTAAAGATACAGGAAATTATTGTTCACATCTCATTCACATAATGGATAATGTGGACTGAGTTGCACACTGACTGAAGCATATATACTTCTCAGAGAATTTCATGGCCTCCAACATGCTATTAAATAACAAAAGAGAAATTGTCCTATGTCTCTTTCTTTCATCCTCTTAAAAATGACTGAGGTAAAAAAAAAAGTGCCTTCGGAAGTTTTTGCATATAGGTATAAAATAAAGCTAAGTAGATTTGGGCAATGGGATTTTAATTGGTGCTTTGTTGTGAATTCTGGAATCAAAATAAAAGTAGATGTTTTGTTAATGGTGTGGTCCATGTAACCATAAAGTTAAAATCAGTGGATAAGTAAACAGCAGTATCATTTTAGACTTATATACTGCTTCATGGGACTTTTCAGCACTCTCTCGGTGGTTTATAATGGAGAAGCATTATTTGCATATTGCCCTCAACAATCTGGGTCCTCATTTTACTGACCTTGGAAGGATGGAAGGCTGAGGCAACAATGAACCCCATCAGGATCGAACTCCAGGCTGTGGGTAGAGTTTTGCCTGCTATACTGCCCTTTAACTACTCTGTCACCAGGGCTCTTAAATAAGCAAAAATGTGAACTATTTATAATATGATACAAATATCAGCTCTTTGATAGGTATAGGATACTTCTATCCTATAGTATCTTATCATTTGAATAGTGGACATATTCTTGATTGTTTAAAAAACAAGATGGAGGAGTGTGATATCCGGTGATGTTACTGAATAACTGCTATGGCCTTATGGCTCTTGGAAGCTGAAAAAATAAATGTGTTCCTGATCACAGTCCTGCCCTGCATTATGAGAATATCATTCTAGCCAGACAAGTTGTTGTCTATCATCAAGCTCTTTCTTTTATCTAATATTTCTTATAAAGTTTAGATGAAATGGGCACTGTTTTGTGGATATCCAAATGTTTTGACATGTTAGCTTCAACTATTCAAGCATGCAATGTTTAATTAGCTGCAGGAGTTAAAGCACAGAACGTGGTCTGATCAACATTTATAATACAAGAACTACACCATTTACATTACTGGTTGATAAAGACATTTAAAGTGTTCTCTAAGACTATTCAAAAAAGGAAAAAAAATAGATCCAGGAATCAGCCTGACCTCAATACCAGGGAAGATTCTGGAAAAGATAATCCAGCAACGAGTCAGCAAACATTGAGAAGCAAACAAAATAATAACCAAAAGCCAACGTGGGTTTGTCAAAAACAGAGAGGATGCCAGACTAATCTTATTGCATTCTTTGACAAAGTTCTTGCAATTTAAACACAGGAATCTCTCTTAGTTAGACGGAGGAGAAGTCAAAAAGATGGGGAGGGAGGGAAGGAGACTTTTGATCCTTATGGAGTCCTGAAAATGTTTGAGCTATTGTTAAAATTTATATATTAAATTCAAGCAATGTTTCTTCCATCCTAAAATGGAATCTATGCACCAGAGGTGGCATTCAGCAGGTTCTGAACAGTTCTGGAGAAACGGTAGTGGAAGTTTTGAGGAACCAGTAGATACCACCTTGAGTGGCCAGGCCCTCATCTATTCTCTGCCTCCAGAGTCCCAGCTGATTGGGAGGAAATGGGGATTTTGCAGTAACCTTTCCCTGGAGTAGGGTGGGAATGGAGATTTTGCAATATCCTTCCCCTGCCACTCCCACCAAGCCATGCCCACAGAACCAGTAGTAAATTTTTTTGAATCCTATCACTGCTATGCACGTGTGGCTATTGACTGTTAATACTGTATTACTTACCCTATGGCAGAACCTTTTGATTTTATCTGGGCTCTAGAAATTGAACAGAACAGGCCCAGGCCACAGGCCCAGGTCCAGGGCCTTTGGAATTTGGGGTTATTAGCATGCAATCTGGGGTGAAATTCAGCAGGTTCTGACCAGTAGTGGAAATTTGGAGCAGTTAGGAGAACCAGTAGTGGAAATTTTGAATAGTTCAGAGAACTGGCAAATACCACCTCTGGCTGGCCCCATAGTGGGATGGGAATGGGGATTTTGCAGTGTCCTTCCCCTGCCACACCCACCAAGCCACACCACGCCCACCAAGCTATGCCCACAGAACCAGTAGTAAAAAAAAAATCGGATTTCACCACTGATGCAATCCCAAAGAAAATGGGATTTTGATAGGTCCAGATTTAATTCTTTTAACAGCAACAGAATAGTGGGCACCAGATAGGACCCCCACTATTCTGTACCAGGAAATGAACAATTTGGTGGATGGGGATGATGTATCCAACAGATAAAATGGAGGGCAATGTTTTGCTAGCCAGGATTATAATTCACATTTTGTGGGATAGAGAAAATGTAGCAATGATGGAAAAATACCTGCTGGCATATCATGTTATTTGGGCCCATTAGACCATCTGGATCTGGGAGGAACGGGGTACATTTGGGAGGGTTGTTTGCTTCTTGCTTCAGAGGGATCAGAAACCAGCATGTCAATCATATGTGAAAAAATAATTTGGGAGCCACGTATTTTCTGAGGCTGCAGAGTACCCATCTTTCTGCTATTATGGTTTCAACTTCTGTATATTTTTCTGAACAAATATAACACCAAGTTCACAAAAAGAAATGCAGATGCACACTAAATCACACCCTAGCAGGCTGCATTACAGTTTACACAATATGAGTATCTAGCCATTCCTACTGAATATAAAGTGATGGCAATTCTGTTTTTCAGGCATTCAGGGTTAAACCTTAAGCTATCCAGACACAGCCTTCCTATCAGAACTAGTTTGCAGGCCGAGGCGCTGCTTGAAGAGTCTGAAATCAGGCAGACAATACAAAAAGAGCTAAATTTCTTCAGAGAGTTATCATAAGCCTGTCTGATCTGAGCTTGAAAGCACAAGAGAAATGCAGGAAACAATGATAAGAGAGCTGATGCAATTTCTTCTTAGATAAATAGGCACACATGTCCAATGAAAGAAATTGGGAAGGCAAATGTAGTCTTCTGTCAAATAATTTCTTCCATCTGTCATTCCTTCCCCCCCCCCTTCTTTCTTACAAACAAAACAACATTGGATGAGAATGATTTAATATGTTGTCTTTCAGATTGGAAGGGAGAAGGTTCTAGGTGTTTTATACTATGGGGTTTCTTTATTGTTGTGTGTCTTCTTTCATGACTAATGTGGGTATAGATTTGGATGATCTGCAGGACTGGAGAAGTACCTTTGTTCATATCTTTGATGACAAGTATATCTTCCATAGTAATTAGTATTCCAAAATTGTAGGAATCTAAAGTGAAAGAGAATATTTTTTTTCTAGAAGCTCTAGTAGTGTTTTATTTACTGTTTTAATCTTAAAGAACAGTAAAGATGAAAGAGCACAATTTTCTCCAAACAAGGAAAATGGTTATTGAGATTCACAGATCAGAATAGTCCTAAATAACCAATGATATAGGTGGACCACTTTCTTCTATCTTACAACATGCAACTGCTTAGCAGACTCGGAGGAGTAGCAGCTACTCTTAATGCCCCATCTGGTTTGTAGCTCAGTTCTCACATTAATAACTTCACAACAGAGGTGGGTTTCAGGTGGTTCTGACCAGTTCTGGAGAACCGGTAGCGGAAACTTTGAATAGTTCAGAGAACCGGTAGTAAAAATTCTGACTGGCCCCACACCCATCTATTCTTTGACTCCCAAGTCCCAGCTGATTGGGAGGAAATGGGGATTTTGCAGTAACTTTCCCCTGGATTGGGGAGGGAATGGAGAT
>JANHZT010001438.1:8481-34167 GCA_032468215.1 Stegonotus admiraltiensis | reverse complement strand
AGAAGAGGAGGGGGAGGAGGAGGAAGAGAGAGAGAGAAGTTTTTAAATAGGTTTCACCTATTGCTATAATTTTATTTACCCTTTTATCAATGAAGTTACAATACAATTTGATGGATACTATTTATTTGTCTTACTCTTGGAAGCAGTATCTTCTACAAACAGTATAGCAATAGTAGTTGACTCTGTTATTATACTTTAAAATGTTAGAGCAATTAGGAATTTCACCTTAAAACAATATTCATCACATTTACTTATCTTTTTCCCCCCCAGAAACAGATACTCTAGCATGTACAGGGTGGGCAATTGTCACGCATCATAGATGGAAAGCCAGATGTTTGTGTGATGTAGAAGCACTACTTTCATTGGTGCAAATGGAAATATTGTTGTTATATGTAAACGTTGAGTGCTATTTGAGTCTCAATTTGAATTGCATCATTGGGCTTATCTTACCTAAACCTGGACAATAATAATGTTGGGCCATGTAAGTAACAGACTACCAGGGAGCACCAGACTTGTGGGATATACTGGGAAGACAAAAATAAAATAGAAAAGTAAAGAATCTAGAAGGGTACTGTGGTAAAGCAGTTCTGTACATAGTGTACACTATCTGTATATAGTATTAAAGCACTCTTGTATTTATTTATTATTTATTTGATTTATTGTTGTGTTACATGTATGACTGCATCTATATGTAAAGGAAGTCCCTAGGATTCCACCTTGATAAAGAGATTTAATATCTTCGCTATAACAGAACTGCTGCTTTTGTACAAATACACATGTGGGCCAAGAAATGTTAGGCCAGTAAGATAATGCAGAAAGATGTGTCACTACAAAGCTTTATATACAGCTACCCAATATCTAAGTAAATTAAAAACTAAAAAAACAACAACCCAACACCTGAGACATTATAAATAAATGCAATATTAAGACACATATGCAGTATCAAGCAGTGTTTATATTTTGTGCTATACAGTCAGGTACAGAAATAGATACGCAATTTTTCAACGGGAAAACCAAACACCGGAAATTAAACAAGTAACACTGCTTTGTGATCTTTTGTGCACAGCTCTGGATTAAATTCAGTCTTGGCGGCATTTATTTCTTCTCATTCTTTACTTGTCACATGTTAGCGATGCTTCTTTCTTCAGTTCACGAGATGCACAACTATGAAAAATATTGTTTTGTAAGTATCCAAAAGAGAGTAATGTCCATAAACATGCATTTTCCTTCGCTTGAATGGTTTGAATCACTGAATCATTCAAGATGGAAAAGAATTTTACTTTGGGGGATATAGAACTCTTCTTAATTAACATCTTTATAATCGGCATGCCTATTTATATATCTATTTTAGCAAAACTTTTATGCACCTAACTACAATATGATCTCCCTCTAAAAAAGGCCATTTTCTTAATGCTTCCATAAGACAGCATCAACAATCTGCTCCCAAAGGTGTTGGTTGAGATGTTCTCATTATCACATTCAAGGATATGTGGAACATTAAGCTGATGCAATATCAAGCATTAGAGAAAAACAGTACAGGATACAGATTTCAAAGGGTTAAAGTGTCTTCTGCTGCTCCCATTTCTTGGATATTGATGGTTAATTGGTAGAGTATGATAACGAAGTAATCTTGAGTACCTAACATTTTTTATAGAATCCATGAGCAAAATGGGATATGATCAATCTGAAGAGAAATGAGAGAATGGGATATGTTGTATAAAATACCTGCTAAGTCACTTTTTTCTTTTAAAAAAAAGGAGTCTAGCATACCAAAGATGCTTTACCACACCCTAAAACCTGGCACAGGTAGTCATTGTACTTATCTCGTTTTCCTGACAAGCTTCCTTTCAGAACATGTGGATATATCAGTGAGGTAAATATCCACCTAAATTTAAATATATCTGCAAGACATATCCATCAGATATGGAGTCAGTTTGGGCTAGTGCTTAAGGCACCAGGCTAGAAACTGGGAGAGCTTAAATTCTAGTCCCACCTTAGGCGTAGAAGTTGACTGGGTGACCTTGGCCGAGTCACTCTCTCTCTCAACCCAATTCACACGGTGGTTGTGGTGGTGAAAATAGTGGAGGAATAAGTGTTAGGCATATTTTCCACCTTCAGTTATTCATAGAAACCATAAAGGCAGGATTAAAAGAATCTTTAAAAAATAGTCTTTCATCAATCATCAAATATACATCAGTGAGGAATGCACCTATACCATGATTGATGTGGGGTAAGAATGATGCACCAGTGATATGCAACAATCCCTACATGCTGAAATTAACAGATAAAACCACATCTAATTAGGAAATCTGTAACACTAAGGCACCCAGTGGGGAAATATATAGGCTGTTTGTATAGCTGGTTCACTGCAGCATTTACTTTCAATGTGTATTCCCCACTGGGTGGCTGCTTACTCTCTTGTAATTTCTTTCTCGTAAGTAATTCCACTCTACAATGGGAGGGAAAACAACAACAACAACAACAGGTTAGGCACAACACAATGTGTACAATGTAGATCACCGCTGCAGGATGCTGCAAAGGTCACAAATGCAGGCATTGGTTGTAAGGTTATTTTTTAAGCATTGTCGTAACTTCAAGCAGTCAGTGAATGAGGCCTTCATTACCTGTGCGGACTACCTGTGCTTTTAGTTTTGCATTTTTTTTCTTTCTAACACTGCCTGTTACCAGCTCATCCTTGTTACAGTTGGTCTTCCAGCATCTGACCTGTTATTCTACAATCTTTGGAACATTTTGACTGTTTGTTTCAGAATGATCAGAGCCCAGGATCTCATCAAAATGGAGAAAAAGCATTTTGTAACATGCAACTATGAACTAGGTACTCCCTCATTCAACATGTCAGATCTGTAGAACAGATTTGAAGTTTAAATATATATATCAGATCAGTTTTCCATTATAATTGTATTTCTTTCAGTTGATCACAAAATGTACAGGAAGGTATCCCATGCCTTTGTCAAACACACATACAGTAGAAGTAACTGGTAGGCCTGAATGAAAGCAGCTATATGTCAGTTCATTACCTAGTCTAGTCCTCCTATAAAAATGCATATGAAGTACCTTTACCACCTTCTTTGCAATTATAGTAAATAATCAAGTTCACCACCCATTATTTGTATCTGGCATTGTAAACTTTATGTAAATATCAAGTACCAGAAAAAAAGTCAACTAATTTGAAATCCACTCTAATCATAAACCAGGGAGATAATTAATTAGCATGGATGCAAGTTATAGAATTGTTTAAATAAGTAAGCAAACTATATGCTCTGCATAAAATTATTGATAGAGGCAGAATATAAATTACAATACTATTAATGTTGAATTACTTTCCTTGAAATCTAAAAATGTGTCTATACAAACTAATTTTATGCAAGAGTTACCCTACAGATAGTTCTTGACTTATAACCATCCATTTAGTGACCATCTGAAGTTATAACATCAGTGAAAAAAAGTGACTTATGACCATTTTCTTCAGTTACAATGTTGCAGAATCCCCGTGATCACATGTAACTTTGGTAGATAGAGTCATTCCACAATTCATGAAAGTAGTAGGATATTCCAGGTCAACTATTCAAATTCTTCTGGTTCAATTTAAACCCCATTTCATTTGGGATACACACAAACTGAAATATACATATTGAGAAAAGAATGGCTTAAGTGATTTAAATAAGTGAATTTGTATAAGAAATAAAATAATATTTTAAGCATAACATAAACATACTGGAGCAATATGAATTATATATTAATCTTATTTGATTTCTGTTTTAATTTTAAAAACAACTCTCATTTAAAATTCTTTCAGAAAGAAGGATATTAAAGTATTTTGTCTATGAATGAGATTTTCTTACTCCTCTCAACAACAAAATAAATTGAACTTCAATTAGTTGGATACCAATGACCAATACAAAACTTGAAATATTTGCTCAGTTTGGGAATTGCCTTTTTTTAAAAAAATAAAAGCAGCTAGAGCAAGTCAATTCCTATGCAACTTCAGCAGAACAGCCAACCACATTCATTCTTCAAACATGTGTAGAATTTGTAAATGGAGGTGTGTCTATATTACTCTTATTATCTTTCACTTCATTCAAAGGTGAATTGTGACCAATCTGACACTCAAACACTTGCTTATAGGCCTTCCTAAAATTCTCAGAAAGGAATGCATATATAATAGGATTCACTGAAGAATTACTGTAAGCCAGGCAATGTGCTGTTATTCTGAAGAAAAATGAAGCTTGAGTTAGGGGGAAGTCTCCAAATTCAGCCCAGAGGTGGATGATGTGATGTGGCAGCCAGGATACCCCAAAAACCACTACAACCACAAGGACAGTTTGAGCTGTCTAAGAGAGAGAAACAATAAATAATGTGAAAACGCTGTCACAGGATTAAGTTATACAAATAATTACTAATGCACCATAAAAGTAATGAAAACAGAAAGGGTATGCGTTAAGCAAATCCTCCAGTGGCTTGAGAGGTTTGATAAGAGCAAGGTATCATTCTATGACAGGAATTTATCCCTTCAAATACACAGATAACAATCCTAAAAACACTGTTGAAGTAAGTTGAAGTAAGAGCCATTCAATTCTGAATGATATCCTTAGGAGTGCTTTGTAAATTATCCATTGGCATGCTGAAATTTCTGTATTAACCTTGTCAAAATTTTTAAAACTCAAAGCCCCATGTAGACTCCTGGATCTTAACTAACCATGAAGAGATTTCAAACCGAGATATGATAGTCACTGGTCCAGAAACCTTTAAGCCAAATGCCTATGCAGATAACCAATAGTTAATTTTCCATAGATTATCTGAATTGACTGTTGGTATAAAATTGAATAAAAACTTTATTTATCTTTATCTAAAAGAGCCTGATTATCATTCATTTAACTAAGGAGGTTTTTTTTAATCAATCAACTTTTGTTGAATCATCTGCTGATAATATTGAACCATAATTTTTTCTGTCCATAAACCCAGCTAAAACAAAAGATATATTATTTACATTTAATTTAATCTTTCCTTTGTCCTTTTTAAAAATCCAAAAGTGTACATGTTATAACCGATGACAGTTTAAAAAATGAGAAATGAGCCCTTTGAAAGTAGTAATGGCATATAATAGCTGAGAATCTCTTGCAACATCTTATTATGTTACAGCCATTATAGTCATTATACTGTTATTGATAGGCAACTAGAGAGATTCTACACTACTGTTATTATTTATTGTAATTTTATACATTTTCCCTAAAAAGCAAAATATGTGAAAAGTAATTCTACCAAACATGAAATACATTTTAAAACCATTTATGTTTACACATTAAAGCCAGGCTGTGAATCCTTTTTTTAATCACTCCCAAATCTTGTAAGGACTCCAACATCTTAGATATTATCCAAGATTTCAGCCATTTGTATTATTCTAGTTTTAATTTAATTACAAGACATTAAAACTATCTTGTTGGGACTCTATTCCCCAAATGAGGTTAAAGCTACATGTTAAAAACAACATATGGAGAAACTATCAGACTTTTCCTATGAAAGTTGGTGATGAGGTATTAGAATGATCTTCCCACAACTGGACAGAACTTCTGAGAAAAATACTGAAATTACTCAAAGTAAATTACCAAGTTGTTTTTAATTTGATGGACTATTTAGTGTTGGCTAATATAGGGAGACAAAAATGGCATTTTAAGACAGTATACTAATTTTTTAAGAATTCTAATACACCCTCAGAAAGCTGTAAAGCTTAATATCTTTTACCTGTTGTCTCATTCCTACTCTAATTTTAACTGGCAATTCCAATATAAACTATCATTTTTCCACCTTTTTTTCTTTGCTTTATCATAATATGACAGAGGAACTCAAACACATTCAAATTACTTTGTGACATACTAATTGGTTTAATAACGATATTGCTCTATTATAGTTTGTTTTATAAGAAAAGCTTTCTACCTTCTTCTTGGATGCTTCTGACTTCTTTGATATGTTCCTCAGCTTCTTATGCAGATGATTGAGGACCTGAAAAATATAAGTGCCTTTCATATAATTAGTTTATTTGTACTTTTTGGCATTTTCTTTTAAATAGCTTTTAAGGTTGACTCAGCCTTCTATCCTTTCTAAGGTGGGTAAAATGAGGACCCAGATTGTGGGGGCAATAAGCTGACGTTGTATAAATATACAAAAGTATGAAGGCTATTGCTTAATGCATTGTAAGCCGCCCTGAGTCTCCGGAGAAGGGCGGCATATAAATCAAAGCAAAAAAAAAATGATTTTCACAGCAGAAATACCTGAACTGTAGTCTATAACTTGCTAAATATATTAACTGTCCTCAAAAGTTTGAAGCACATGGTTTGCAAAAATCTATTGAAAAAATGGTACTCTTGTTTATACAATTTCTGTATAAAACATAATTAATCAAATTAGTAAATAAATCATGTTTTAATTTGATTCATACCACAACATTCACACCATGTAATGGCAACACCTTAACATGTGATTGTTATTCACCAGTTGCTATGTTCACATTGATTAAAAGCATATATGCATATATCTGTCTTCTGTACATATCAGTTTGATCCTAAACCATTTTAAGAAAATCCTATTCAGATTGGCATCAGCTTATAAATATTCATCTCATACTTCAGGCTACCATTTTATCCAATTGGACAATTTCCCTGTTGCTATGCCCACCTACTTTTATCTTTCAAACTACACCTTTTTTATTTCTATGGGTGGATCTTCCTGGAAATCAGTATTTTTATGTGTGCAGGCACACACACATACTTATACATACAGTACACACACATATAAATGATTGATATAGGTATAGATATCACAAAAAGCGAAATTAAATTTATATATGCAAAATTATCAAAATACCCAGATGCAAGCATAACATTTTCTTTGTTAAAAAAAACCCTTCCTTAGCAATAGCAATAGCATTTAGACTTATACTGCTTCACAGTGCTTTATAGCTCTCTAAACGGTTTACAAAGTCAGCATATTGCCCCCAACAATCCGGGTCCTCATTTTACTGACCTTGGAAGGATGGAAGGCTGAGTCAACCTTGAGCTGGTGAGACTAGAACAGCTGAACTGCAGGCAGCCAGCAGTCAGTAGAAGCAGCCTGCAGTACTTCATTCTAACCACTACGCTACCATGGCTCACGCTTACCTCTACATCTGCTTCAAAGGGCTGTTTTATTTCTATTATACTGGTAGAATAGAATAGTCAGTAAAACTCTTTTTTATATAATGCCAGCAAATTTTGTTAATTCAAAATCCACCAGGAAAACGATTTTTTAAATTATTGTTTTTGTTGTTCTTCGTTTGCTTTATTTAATAAGTGCAATTCCATTGTTTCACTGATTTTCTAATTACCTGAGTTAGAACAGTCTCACTCAGCTTCCAGATAAGCCTATAGGGTCCTTGGGTTTTTGAGAAGCTGAGAATGAAGGCTTTCCTTCAGGTAACTAGAAATTGTTGATTTGGTGGAACTTCATTTATTAAGGGGAAAAAAAGGAAGAGAGAAAAAGCTCAGAAATTATTATTAGTACAGGCAGTTAGATGTTTAGTTCCATGCTAGCTGGGGAATTCTGGGAGTTGAAGTCCACAAGTCATAAAGTTGCCAAGTTTGGAGACCTCTGGTTTAGACTGTATTTGAGATTTTTATCCACCTATCGATCCCTTCCCAAGAACCTGAGATAGTAGTTTTGTTTGGTGGTTTTGAAGGAATTGTCATGGGATCTAGCTGTTCCAAGTAAAACCACCTTTTGTAATTGACTGATGATGATTCTCTGCAGGGCAGCCATTGAATTACCGTACTTGGCTAGACTGAGGCAAACTGTAAACACTCTGGAGATGCAGTGCTCATACTTTTATTTGAGGATAATGCATAGTACAAATGTTTCACAGCAACTTCGTGATGGTTAGTTAACATAAACCAGACTCATCTGCCACTTTAATAATTTTAAAACTGAAAAAGATTTGTGTTTATACAAACAGTTTAAGGCTAGCCGAATCTTTTAGTTTTAGCTTTTAAACATTTTAGTTCAGTGTAAAAGTTAAGCATTATATGTCCGTTCAGATCCCTTACCTTTCCTATAAAATAAAATCAGAGGGATATATTTCCTTCTTTTTTTTTAATCTTCAGCCCCAAACCTACATCTCATATCTATTAGCTTAACATATCAGAAATATGTGTCAGTTGACTATAGTGACATAGAAGTAAGGAAAGGGTCATTTATTATGGTTATTGGTGGTGAGGGAAAGGTGAATATACTATGCAAAAATAATCTACATTATTTTTATTCACTTGAAATAGAACCAAATCCTTGTATTAAGAACAGATACAGGTTTCTTGCTAGCATGACTACTGCTAGAAACAAATACTGTTATAGATCATTATACCTGTGTACAAGAGCATAGAACTGTAATTTGAAGAATACATGCACTGAATCCTATAGAATTTATATTGAAGTAGACTTATGTAAGACTGTGCTGTTAGAAAATCAGGGGGGAAAATTGATTTTTTTTTTCAGTTCACAAAAGAGGACTTTATCATGGATACACAAAAGAACAGATAATACAAAATTAAGAAATCATACACAGGTATAATTCTCAAATATTTAGTAGAATCATCACATTAATTTTCCATATTTTCCATACTTTACCATAACCATTAATTTTTTAATGTACAGATTTTCATATTGTAGAAAAAACAGTAGATCTTATAGATCTTTTTTCTATAACTGTATGATAGATGCCTGTATATGTATATTACTTATTTAGACTTTTATCCTTTCCTGAGAGCAAAATTAACATGTTCCTTTGTTGAGCTTGTTTTTTTTAAAAAATAATATGCAGAGATAAATTAGATATGTCTCATTGTAGGACATCGCAAATCAATATAACAAAATACTTCAATATTTGCTTCCTTCCTACTCTTTGAATTTAGAAAACTTGAGGATTATTTTCATACACAGTAGTGGATCAAAACAGATTTCATTAAAAGACAGTCTTCTCTTAGAAGGAACTTATCTTTAATAGAGAAAATTATTCCACTTATAAAAATCCTGCTTGAGATTCAATGCACTGCTCTTTAATGTAGTAAAACTTTATTACTGAAGTGTTCAATATGAAAAATATATAGAGAAGGCAAAAGAACTGTTGGAATTTTTGTCAGGAAGGAAAAATATTTTTCTTGGTAATAAGATACAAAAAAGAATATAGTGCTTCAGGCCATTAATAATATTTTACATTTAATTGCTTTAAATTACTGATTTTAAAATCTGTAAATTCAGCAAGGTTTTTTTTAATAAAAGGATCATTATTCAGAATTACTTTTGTTATGATTTATGTATATGCAATTTATGTGCAATTACTTACCACTTCATTACTTCCATAGGCCACATTATACTGGGCATAATAGCTTCTGTTCATGGATTGAGTATACTGAGATAGCAGCCCACTCTAACAGTTTTCAGCACAAAATATGGTACAATACCATAACATTTCCAAGGAAAACAGCCTAAATTTCCCTACATATAGCAAACTATATCTTTTGTTCATATACAAAGCTCTTTGGATCCAGTTCTCATTTTGATTATTGAGTTCATCCTCCTCTACCATTTCAGCATTCAGACTAAGAACTGCTTTTAAAAAAAAATTTCTGGAACTTTTAAATTGTTTGTTGAGGTTATGAAACAATGAATGAATGGGGGATAATTGTATAATGCTGTTTTCAGAATCAAGAAAATACACATAAAACCTTTTTATCTCTGTCATAAAGTCAGATTTTTGCAACTCATCTGTCCTTCACTGCTATATAAAAATAGATTTTTTTAAAAAAATACTGTTAACAGGCACCTAAAGTAATTTATCACTGCTTGCTCAGTAAGATAAGAAAAAAAGATTGTTTCAGAGAATGAAGAGAATTGGTGATTGAAGCAAATTCAGCTATTTTCCAGTTGAGAAAAATTCACCTCAGTGTAAAAAGGCTTTTAGATTTAGGGCTGATTCCTAAATTGCCAGTTTAGCCATCCACCTTTATGTATTAGCACTAGAAACAGATCTCTTTGCAAAGTTACTAAAATGCTAAAATATTAGGACGCCTTACAACACTAGGAGAGCTATTAGAAAGAAACGCTTACGTAAAAATGTCCTGATAACTCCAACTGATTTTGGAGAAAGGATGGTAAAGCAAATTAAAAAGAAAATGGCATAAAGAAATGGGAAAAGAACACTACTTCTATTTTCTCCATGTTCACAGTGATGTTATTAGTTAAGACCAAGAGGTTATAAACCTCTCTTTGAAAGGAGATAGTATCACTTGCTTTGAAAGAGGCATTAATGTGCCTTTCTTGAAGACGTCAAGCCTGGAACCAGAAACAGAGAGCCAATTTGGTGTAGTGGTTAAGGTGCTGGCTTAGAAACTAGGAGATTGTGAGTTCTAGTCTCCTCTTATGACCCAGAAGCTGACTGGACCTTTAGGCCAGTCACTATCTCTCAGCTCAACCTACCTCACAGAGTTGTTGTTTGTTATTGTAGGAAAAAGAGAAGACCAAAGAAGGATGATATATGTTCACTGCATTGATTTACTTATAAAGTAATAAAGGCAGGATAAGCATCTAGTAAATAAAATAAACTATAAGTTAGATGCTAAAACTATTTTAGGACAAAACGGTGGAGTGCGTGGTGTTCACCATCTCAAGTCATCTCTTGAACTCCTGAGGGAAAGACACAACATAAATCTAGCAAATAAATAAAATTGGCTACTTGCTCATTTCAAAATTTGTATAGGAAAATTACTTGCACCTAATTAAACAGAGTATCTTCTGATGAACTATAATTGGCTATTTATTCATTTCAAAATTTGTATAGGCCTGTTGGAAAATTACCTGCACCTAATTAAACAGAGTATCTTCTGATGAACTATAATTAAGTAACAATGCATGGACCTGCCTTTAACTGTCCTGGTCCACAGCATTCACAGATATGCAGATAAAGTCTTGTATCTTTATTAAAAAGTTTTACAAATAGAACTCTAATGGTAAAAAGGGTTGAACAAACATAGTCCCTTACGCCCAAAATACCAAGCCCATAAAAACTCAACCAATTTAAATTAAAAACAATACGGTCAAACAAACATGGTTTGAAGGCCTAGGATCACTATCTGAAAAGGCAGGTTAAGAAGATAAACTGAGATATTGGTGAGATAAACGGAAAATTGTCCCCAACAGCTCTTCTTATATAGGAGTGGCAAGACCCTAATTTCTTCCTTCAGAGGGGCAGGGGTCTCTCTGGCCGATAAGCTTCCTGAATGCCTTTGTTCAGCCATCCTCTCTTCATGGAGGACCCTTGATTTGGGGTGGGGGGCTTTAGCTCCACTTCTTTGATCTCTGGGGCCAGCAATAGATGCTTTTTCTGGCTGCTAGGCAAGGCTGCTTTCCCTGCCTGAGACTCTTCCAACTTAATCCCTTCAGACTGAAAGACCTACTATAACTCCTCTTCATCTTCCAAGTGTGAGTTGGCCCCGATATTAACATCCACACACTTCAGAGAGAAAACCTGATCAAGCTGAAAATGAAAAATGCATCAAAAATTAAATATGATAAAATCGCCTTCTCATCTATTCCTCACTGAAATTGGGATGCTTCTGCACTGAAAAATGTATTTAAAGTAAGCACGTATAAATTGTGCGTAGAAAAACCTTTCCATCTGGGAAAAGCCCTTTGAGGGTTTTTATGCAGTAATAGATCAGATAGATCTTGTTGATACATCATCCACGCTATGGCCTTACAATTTCCCTCCCAGAATCCTGGGACCTGAGAGGCCCAATATATTATATTTATTACTGTGATTGAAAGGAATTTAAAATTATGAGGTGGTCTCAGATATATCACATCTCATTTTGAGTCAGTGGATTCTATGTAGGTCGAGAGATTGATAATTCCACTAAAATATAACTAAGTATTAGTAGAAAGTGACGTTTTACTTCCTTCAATGTTTAATAAGCTGCACAGAGCCTAATTGGAAGATGGTAGTCACCTATAGTAAGCCTACCGTAATTCCTTCCAGTCATACCACTTCCAATAGAAGAGAATATATATACCTCAATGTTGAACTGTTGAGTTCTTGGTGCTCTCTGAGTTTTGTTGTTTGAATCAGAATCAGAATAAAGCTGGAAGGGACCTTGGAGGACTTCTAGTCCAGCCCTCTGCTCAAGCAGGAGATCCTATACCATTTCAGACAAGTGACTGTGCAGCCTCTTCTTAAAAACCTCTGGTGAGGAAGCACCCATAACTTCTGAAGGCAAGCTGTTCCACTGGTTAATTGTCCTCACTGTTAGAAAGTTTCTCCTTAATTCCGCCATTGTTTCTTGTCCTGCCCTTTTGTGGTTTGGAAAATAAATTGACCCCCTCCTATTTATGGCAGCCTCTCAAATACTGGAATACTGCTATTTGCTTGCATACCTTTCATTACCCAGCTAGGTAACACTAGTGAACGTGGGGACTTCCTCTCCGTTTATAGACACTACCTTGTTCTGCCAGTGTTGGCAGAGGTAATTAGAGATTAGAGTATTGTTTTCTGACAATTTGCCTGGTATTAATTCTTGCTTATCTGGGTACTAGATGCAGGAGTGTTCTAGTATTTTTGTTACATTCTTAGCTTTTTTATTTTATCTTTTGAATGGTATATTCAAAAACAGGTGTATTACTATTATCCTTCTAATCTTTCCTATTACCTGCTCCTACTACTATGATTATCATTTTGTTGGTTGTCTCTTATGAATTATTATTGTATCGTATGATTTATGATTTATCACTTTGTTGCTTGTATGTACACTGAGAGCTTATGCACCGGAGACAAATTCCTCATGTGTCCGATCACACTTGGCCAAATTCTGTTCTGTTCTGTTCCATTCCGTTCCGTTCCGTTCCATTCCATTCCATTTTGTTTAAATATTGTTCATCTCTATCTCAGGCCAGTAACCCACATTTACTATGATTATAATTATCCTGTTTCCCCCAAAATAAGACATCCCCTGATAATAAGCCCAGTCGGGCTTTTGAGTGCATGGCAATATGGCTAAGCACTTGTTTCAGGGTTCAAAAAAATATAAGACAGGGTCTTATTTTCAGGGAAACATGGTAATTTCTGTGGGATTCATTTCAATTCATTAAAACTTCTGTAGAATGGACAAATTAGTTTAATTTAGCTCTGGCGTACATATTCAGCTAAAGCACATCTTTATTTTACTTGGTTTACACACAAATGTTACTCTACCTCCATGATAGAGAAATATTCTGGATTAATTATTTCTACTTCTTAAGCCATTCTTCCTGGGAAACTGAAGAAATTAATATTAGCTATTCATTTTATAACAAGCTTATCAGGACAAGTAGAAAATCAATACACAACATGAAATCAGTTTCCTCTGACTTCAAAATGAGCTTAATACAATTAAAAGTTTCTTTCATATATACTGGACACTTCAGAGCTTATTTAATAGGGTGGTGGTAATCACCCTGCTGTTAGAAATGTTATCCTGAAATTGGAACAGTGACCTATGTGATTTGGTCATTTCCTACTATTGTTGCATTGACGGCTGAGATTCGTTGAATTATTGGTTTCTGATCCTAGATCAACTGCTTTGCATTAAGACTGCATATCTTCTTATCTATAACCACAGTACATGTGATTTATCAACATAATCAACAATTGCAAACTTTCAGGCCGAGGATTGGGTAAAACAATTATTATAGAAATCTGAAAATATAGCTTTGTACCTGATTGGCAGTATAGGTGTCAATATGTATTGTTTGCTAAGATTTGAATCTCTTTTTTCTTTTCTTTTTTTACAAAGGGAGAAATGAATGACTTTCAAACGTGATTGCTGACTGAAATTCTGTTTGTTACAATTTCCAGGTCATCTCCTTTCTCCTTTCTTTTTTTTTCCTCACTAGCTAAGCTTATTCATTTTATGGCTTCTTAATTGTTTAACGTTGCATTTCTACTCTGATTAGTTTTCATAATAAATTTACTATGCAAACTAATAAAATTTAAATACAGTTATGTCCCATATCCTGCCTCTTCACCTTTTGATACCTTACTGGCAGCTCAAGTGCACTGATGAAGACATCAGCTCCAACAGAAGAGGGTGACATTCAGTTCTCTCTTCTACGGACACTGCCTGTGATGGATTGGAAGAAAACACTTAGACGTGGCAACCAACCAAAATCATAGGACATCATCTTTAGAAGTAATGAGAGAATTAAGGGAAAGTGTAGAAATTCTGCTATTCTAGTTTTATTTCCCACCAGTATCCACTTTATTCCTTTCCTAATGGTAAAGGTTAAAAACATCTCATATTTAATTCTAAAAACATAAGACCTAAATATACAAAGTAATTTCTTATGAGATATTTCATGGGTTGAATGGAATAGAACAAATAATTACTAAATAATAATTACTAATAATTACTATCATGAGCCTTGGTTGTGCAGCAGAATAAAGTGCTGTTAAGTAGCACCAGCTGCCTGCAATTCCTGCAAGTTCAAATCTCACCAGGCTCAAGGTTGACTCAGCCTTCCATCCTTTCGAGGTAGGTAAATTGGAGACATGGATTGTGGGGGCAATAAGCTGACTTTGTATTAAAAAAAAAAAAGAACACCGCTGGGAGGGGGTGGCAAAAGCCCTATTAAGCAGGTATAAACAAAAGTATGAAGGCTATTGCTTAAAGCATTGAAGCAGCCCTGAGTCTCCGGAGAAGGGCAGCATATAAATTGAACCAATAAACAAACAAACAAACAAACAAATAAAGTATATAGTTCCTTTTGCTTCTGGGGAAATAGCAAAAATAAAAAATTCTTTTACGCACATTTATATCTGGTTCTTTTCCTAGATTTTTAAAAACAATGTTATTTTAATGAACTTTTAAAAAAATAGTAATAATTCCAGATGTTAATATGGAGAAAACAGAAGTCAGCACGGATGCTATTTCCCACCCCACCCCCCTTCAATTACTTCACAAACAGCGATATCAAATCATGGACACTGAAGAAAAACTTTTGTAGCAAAACAATATGTGCATAATTGTACAGTTGCATAATTGGAACTGTGGAATTCAAAAATATCTTGTGCCAGCAAGTAAAAAGAGAATAGGCAAAACAAGCAGTATTGCTGGAGCATTCCATTCCATGATATTGCAAATATTATCTAAAAATAGATAGCTGTTGTGTTGATCTTTTACAAGACTTCTCATTTGCTGAGAATAATAGAAGATCTTAATAGAAGATCTTAAAGGGAAATATTGAACATTCAAATCATTTTCTCCTATTATGAATGATATCCCTAGCATTGATACATATAGTAAGTTGGAAATGGTGGCCAAAGACTGTCAAGAGGCTGTACTGGTTACAAATCGAATCAACAAGTATAGGTTTGTGCTTTGCTAATCAGATAATCCTCTTTTAATTCTAACATGTAAAGGTATCCAATACTAAAGAATATATGTAGCTCCAGGATTGAACCGTTGAGTTCTTCGTGTTCTCAAAGTTTGGTTATTTTCCAGCCAAGCTTAGAGAATACCAAGAACCCAATACGTAAAGGTACGTGCATGGAATTTCCACTCAGATGTTACACACTAGGTACCAACAGTTTCACCTCACTGACCATTACTTAAATACAGATATGTCTCCAGAAGCAGGATACAGAACAGGATTTTGTTCCATTCAAGCATTCCCCATACATGTATCTTGAAGAGGTTCTGGGCAACATCCCAGCATGGTACCATTAGCCATACTTTCTACTATCCACACATAAGGCAGGCAGCTATATAAGGAAAGCTTTGCAGACTTCTATGCTAAATGCTAACAGCATGGACTTCCTGCTATATAAATAAGACTGTAGATAGGTCAGCAGAAGTCACCCGTTGGCTTAATTCTCTGTTAAGAAGATGTGCATGGGCATAGTCCTTTCCCTCTCCTCCCCAAAAAAGCTTGTTCTGGTATTTCTGGTGTTTAAAATGGAATATTTCTCCTATTTTGTTTTATTTTTTCAGCTTTCCAGCTATTTTTTTCTGTTTAATGCAGATGGTAAATCAGAACAGGTGCATGGTATTTAACTTTTTTTGTTTTATTGGACTATTTATTGGACTAAAATTAGACTAACAGAGATTCCCAAGTGAAACTTCTTACTATTATTCTGAAATTAACAGATTTTTCATTACGCGGTTGAAAGAAACTTTGTTCCGAGATAAGTTATATTCTCTGCATCCTCCCAAGTTTAGTCTACATGCTGCCGAAGCCAGGGCTTCAAAGATAAATGATCAATATTACGAGCTGTGATGGTTTCAAGTAGGTGATAATTTATTTGCATGCCAGCAACAAGTACTAACTTTAAAGAAAGAACTGTGTGAATTGTTCCATATTCAAGGGAGCCAGATTCAGGATTCAGAGAAAGTGAATCAGAATATAAGGATTCAGTCCCTTGAGTTCTCAGAATTTCTGTTGATTCTCTCTCTTTCAGCCAGATATACAAATGAGTTCATCAGCGGACTGTCTCCTATCTTAAAGACTAAAATCAATAGCAGATTTTTAACCGAAAGTCATGATGCAGCATTAGGATCAGATAGATCTGTGGGCTTTCTTGGTGTCACAATTCATACTTTACCAAACATAACAGAAAATTTCCCTTGATAGTAATAGTTTATTCGAAGCTCAGTCAACATTTGATTCATTTAGCCACTGATGGCAATTCTGAGATATATTTCAAGCACCCTTAATTTTTATCAGCTCTTAATAGGTGATTCAGAAAAACGGAGGTTCACGAGCAATTAAAGGAGGCAATCAAACAAACAAAAAAAGCAAACCCTGATTAACCAAATACAGGCAGAGGAGAACTATGCAAAACTGGCTCCGGGCTCTGCTTCTTCCTTTGATGGGCAGCTATGATACTATGAAGTTGAATAACCTTCCTGATATATAAATTAACATTTAATTATTAAGTGCTATGTTAATTTCTTTTTCAAACTTAATTCTAACAAATCCATTAGTTTTAATTTTTAAGGGAGAACCTGATATAAATTCATTTATCATTTGAGGGATCAGAGTGCTACAAAACCTGAAATCTCCTGCTCCAAAATATCCTCCAAAATACTTCATTTATAACTTCCTTAAGCATCTATACATCTGAAGTGTCATGTGCTCAACAGAATATCCCCAAATGTAACTTTAACCCTAGTCGTTGCTCAATATATAATAATCCTGCATAAGATTATGTGTTGGAATTGAACAGCACTAGAAAGTGCAGTTCAAACATTGAACAGCACCTTGAACAATCCTCTCTCAACTATTCACTAAAGTGGTTGTTATTTGCTTTAGCGTTATAGTTACAACACATGAAAGAAATAGCAAGAAGCACCATCAGAGGTAAGATACATGTAGCATATTTTCATGTTATCGCTGCTGTGTATAGACCCTGGATAAACTACTGTGTATTTTTACTGCACCAAGTTTCCAGGATCCTGGGAGAAGCTGTTGCATGTATTTGTCAGGCAGAACCTCCGTCCTTATCAACCTCACTTACCTTGGCATAGCAAAAGGAGATGAGCAGCAGAGGTAGCAAATAGCCAAAGATGAAGGTACACAAGACATACACTTTCTTGTGCTGGAGATTGGGCCAGACTTCCCAACAAAAGGTCTGGTTGAGGAATTTTTCATGGACAATGTGCTGATGGTGAGCCACAGGGGAAGCCATGGCAATAGAGAGAAGCCAGATGACCCCTACCCCCAACAGCGCATTACGGGACACCCGCACGGATGAGGAGCGCCGGGAATGCACAATGGCCACATAGCGGTCCACCGACATAGCCGACAGGGTAAATATGCTGACCAACATGGAGACGGTGAAGAAGTAGTGGATGAACTTGCAGATGAAGGTACCCAGAGACCAGTTGGGCAACATGTACACGGTAGACTGGAAAGGGATGCAGAAGAGTAAGTAAGCTAAGTCAGCAATGCTCAAGTTGAGCACAAAAATGTTGGTGGTGCTACGGGGTTTGCCCGGCTTGCTCCTGGCCAGCACCGTGATGACCAGTGAATTGCCCATCACGCCCAGGGTGAAAATGAGGCCGAAGGCAATCAAGGTGATGAAATTCTCGACGCCGATTTCAGAGAGGAAGCTGGCTTGCTCTTTCTCTGAGGACTGATGGAGGGAGGACCTGGAGGCATTGAAGTCCAGCCAGGGCGAGCCCCAGGTCTGATTCCGGTCGCTGGGAACGACAGAGGCATCCGCTGCCATGCTCTGCTGCGCCGTCTTGGGGCGTGGGGGGGAGGGGGGAAGCAAACTCTGAAGGTGACAGGTCCCGCGTGGCTCTCCCGCCGAAATCCTCTCGGAAGGATGCCCTGGCGAAGCTCTCCCTCGCTAACTCCGCGTGGAGACTCCAAGAGGCTGAGCCCTCTTCCCTCTTCTCGCCCCCGCCCCTGCCTGCTCCCCACGCCTACTAAGTAACAGCTCCGAGGAGGGGAAGGGGAGACACGAGCCGGCGTCGCTTCTGGCTTTTCAAAGAAAGCTCCGCGCGCACCCAAGGCTGTTGCTTCCTCACGACCCACGCTCGCCCGTCGTTTCAGTCCGTCCCCGCCCTGCTTTGCTCCCTTAGTGGGAAACTTCCCACAACCTAGCCGGGCTGAGCGTGGAAAGAAGTTCTTTTTCTGCCTTTTTTTCCCTCCTCTGGGAACGACTGCCAGCCCTTGGACGCAGCCCGGGTCAGACTCCTGAGGTTCCCAAAGGCGATCCGCTTTGGGGTGCCTTCCCTTCCCTACTTTCCTGGCTCCCGGCAGCTGAACGTGGAGCTTAGTAGGGGCACTGATGCAGCGACTGTCCAGCGGCAGCCGGCGTGTGTTGGCTGGCGCCCTCGCTGCGTTTTTTTTCCCCCTCCTCGTTTCTCCCAATATCATGCTCCTCCCTCAGCTTGCTTGACGTAGGGTGAACTCGGGTCGGCTTTCCACGTTTCCTACACCCACGTTCAGTGAGTAAAACCCGGGTCTCTTACTATCTCCCCCCACCCTCCTCCAGGAAACGTTGCCCTTTCCCCTGCCTGGAATCAGCACCATTCAAGAATCCGGTGGGATTGATGGGAAAGGGTCTGTCTTGTCCCTTTTATGCTGTTCCTTTCCTTTTTCCACTTCATTTTGCCAGAGGGCAAACCTCAACCTGGCCAGGCATATAGTAAATTACACTACAGGATAATGTAACTCTGTCTGGATATTTGTTATTATACCTCTAATATGCTTTTCTTCTCAAGGAGCCCAGAGCTGCATGTATGCTTTCCCTTCCATCATGTGCTGGGCAACCCAGTAAGGTAGGTTGGGTAGAGAGAGAGAGACAGACAGAACAAAGCAAGCTAAGAAGCATGAAAGCATCTTGGTTTTTTTTTTTAAAAAAAAATCAGATTTGTAACACTTTTTTCACTAACAAGCAAAGAAAACAGCCCCAGTTCAAAAAAAAAATGCAACCAAAGGTCAGTTGTTAGCTCAAAACTAAGGGTGTTATTTTGGCTGAAAAGTTGGAATTGTATCGTTTTAGCATACGGAAACAAAACACATAAAGTTTTGCCGCATAATGGTATCGTCTTTTTCATTTCTGCTTGGTTTCAATGTCAAAACAACAAAACCAAATAAAACAAAACTTCTCTCCGCAATTGATCTCGCAGCCAAATAGGTAGAAAAAAGTTTGCTGTTCTGAAACCTTGTTATTGCTATTCTATTAATCTGATTGTATAGTATCAGTAGTATACTGCATTTTCATTTCAGTCCATGCTCTGTATTGTAACCTATCTCAATTTGTGAACCTAAATCCTTTCATTAAAAGTAAATGCATTCTTAGATGATTCTCTTCAAGCAGCTTCATTCAGTTACTTACAAGAAATGTGAACATAAGTAAAATACCTTCATTTTCCTGCATAAAACTTTACCTTGTTTATTTTTATCAAGTTATTTAGTTTTTTGTAGTGAGTGTCCTTCTCCACTCAGAACACAATGCCCTTGGATTTGTTTTCTCTTTTAAAAATGTCACCAAAGTTCCATTTTCTGTCCTCAATAGCTGGCACAAGACAATCTGTATCCATTAGCACTCTACACATTACTGTCATTTTGCAACTTTTTGTTAAGTACTAGAATATAAAAAAAAAATCTGTCTTTCATATATCAAAGACTAATCAGTATCAATATTAAAAACTAACATGAGTCAGTACAATTCATTTCACCATTCTTGCTGGCTGCCCATGAATACGATTTAATTTATACAATAATATAGAATATAGCGTTAAACTCTAGACATGAATTGAGCCCCAAGATTCTACATAATAAATAAGTAGAAAATATAGACTTTCTTTGAAGAATTTTTATTGGAATTTGTATTCTTGTCATCTATTCTTCTTCCTCAAAATCGGGGTATACTCTTCAATTGTGAATGGCATGTGAATTAAGTAAATTTTTGTGTGTGCGCGTGTATCTATCTATATGTATGGAAATCATCACTAAAAATATTCCGCTATATATGGGATTGTATGACTGCTAATCTATTCCAATATTCTTAGCAAAATTGTGTTAAGTTAAATGTCTTTTGGACTGAGGATAAATAGATTGAAAGTACTTTACCTTTTTATTTTCTTTCTTCAATTATATTTAAAAGCTAAGTCCTCGGCTGTAGTACTATGCGTTCCCAAGTATTGTAGTTAGGATGTCTACATTTTCAGGGTAAGACCCATTTGTAAGGCAATTCATCAGGAGCATTTTTAAAGTAGCAATTGATCGCATCATCCTTACAAGAAGCAGTGGATGGAAACTAATCAAAGAGGGAATCAATCTAGAAATAAGGAGAAATTTCCTGACAGAACAATTAGTTAGTGGAACAGCTTCAGAAGATGTAGGTGTTCCACAACTGGAGGTTTTTACAAAGAGATTGGACAACCACTTATCTGAAGGGTCTCCTGCTTGAGTAGAGGGTTGGATTAAAAGATCTTCAGGGTCCTTTCCAACTCTGTTATTCTGTCTAGTAATGAAGAAAGGCATTCTAACTTCATATTAAATGGCAGAATCATTGGAAGTTGGACAGTATACAAATTCAATAATATTTTATAAGACTTCTTTGAGGGAAATCTTTAAAAAGGAAATATAGTCAAATAGAAAAAAGCTCCATTCTTTAGGTAATCTTCCCCAAATGACAGTCCCCATATACCGATACAGCTTGTTCCTTCCCAAACTCAAATCATCCAATAAAGTCTAAAGTTTCTGCTGCTGTTACCTTCTTTACACACTGCAGCGCCTTACAAACAAGGCCTGTCCAACTAATTAAAAGCGAATCTGTGAATGCACATTAGTGAATTTGCATCTATATATAGTTACTACAGTCACCAAAAGAGCAATTATTTCCAGTGCAGAGAAGACCAATATTTGGGAGGACAGCTGGCAAGGAGCACCAGTAACCTCCAAACATCACATATACTGTAAATAAAGCTATTCTGCCTTCCCATCTTCTGGTCCTATTCACACCATCTAGAAAAGAATATGAGTAGTATATGGATACCATTCTAATCCAATTAAATTTGTTGGTCAAGTATCCTTCAGCACGTGAACAGAGCCAGAAATGTGATTGCTTTTAAAAGCCAATAACAACCAGTGCAAAAGTATTTGTAAAAGTGGGAAGATCCGTGTAATTCTTATTTTTTTACTTATCTCAATATTTAGTTATCTGAAAATAGAAATAGATCCTGTTTCTGTTTATTTTAGAGTTTTAAAACAATTGATTGTAGATTTGATTTTTTTTATTATGATTTTTTGTCAGTTCTTTGAAGAATTTTTAGCTATGGATAATAATCTAAGAATGCATTTCTTTTTATTGTTTTCTTGTAAGGTTTTTTTAAAAAATCTTCATTTGTGGTTTTATCTATTCTTTGTCAATTTAAGACAGCTCTGAGCCTTTTGTTGCTTTTTTAATTTAAAATGGCTTCAGTATCGATCTTTGCACTAATGAAATTATACCTAATTTGTGCTAATGATGTTACATCTAATTGCCTAGTTTGCTTTCTGAACAATATATTGCCAATTTTACAGACAAATGTAAGCCTAACAGATTGCTTTTTAATGTGTGAATCAAGTTATTTGCCTCAGTTTCCTTCTTCTGCAGTAGGGTTTGTTAGGCTCAGTAGCTGTATTAGAAAAAAAAATGGAGGTCCAAAGAGCCATGTCAATCATCCACCAACCAAGGCTTTTCTATGCAATCAATCATTCCTGTGCATTTGGAGGATTACTTTATGTGGGTTGAGGGTTTTTTAATCCTTATTCACACTTTTAAACATTAATATGGCAGACATTTTAACACTGAGCTTTATTTCAAAATCTGGACAAACTGACAGTCCAAGTACCCAAATTGGTCCAAGGAACGGTATAGCTAACAGTTGGGCTATGTTGGGGTGTCTATAATGGTTATAAGGCCATAGATTTGGTCCTTCCAAAACAAAAGCTAATATGACATTAATCAACTTGTTGCTGTCGTAACGCAAAGCTTACTTGGTTTTGGAATCTTACAAAAGAGGATGATAGTGAGATCTAGTTGGCTTCATCTATATTAATATTGAGTCCCTTAGGTCCAGATAATCACTCAAAATAACCCATTGAGTGATTACTGTCTCCAAGTTCTGTAATACATATTCTTTAGAAAAAAAACTTAAGCAATTATTGATTTGTTCAATTACTACAATTGTGCTGAGCTTTAATTGGTTACTTTGATGAAATATAAATGGAATGCCTCTAAGAAATAAAACCATTAGGACACACACACACACAATTTCTAAATAATTGACTAGCTGCATCTCATCTCTTTATTTCAACTGACCAAAGGTGAGGCAATAGCTCCTCACACACTCATACTTCAGGAAAAAATAAGCAAACCAATTCTCAACATTGATTAAGATTTACATATTAAAATTCTTCTACACAGGATTGTGGATCTGCATGATTCATGTATCATAACTGTGCATTAGTACATGCTATGCCTTATTTAGAGTGAATTTTCTGCTACCAGGAGGATCCTTTCCTACTTTAGGTTTCTCAAAGATCTACCTACTTTCTTTGAGAGACTTGTTATCAATGAAGCATGGATCAATCACATCAAATCAGCAAGTTCTGTATGTTTGAGTTTCAAAATCTAAAAATCAAAACCACTTCAGTTTGCCTCTCATGTCTGTCCTTCAGTTCTTCTCACTTCTCTCCTGATACTATGATTCTATATATACATTTAGCCAGTAGTTGTCTCACCAAACTTAACCTTCAGCCTGACAGAATTCAGAAAATGTGACATTATTTCATGACATTTTAGCTAGTCCTAATAAAGAGAGTAATCTGTGGTGAATAAATTGACCTCTGAACATGAATAGAGCTGTAAGTATGTGTGTACCACTTCTATAAAAGCTGCTAGGATGTTTTTTAATTGATAGGGAAATACCTTTAAAATTTGTTCTCTTTTTTTGTTTCATAGAATATTCATGCAAATGGTGAAGCATTGTAGCTGCATTTGCACTAATTTTTCAAGAAAAGGTGTCTCATTTCAACATTCGCAGTGGGATGAAATATGACAAACATTATATATTGCTGTGAGGCTTTATAAAAAAAAGACACACGCTGATAAAAGGATTCATCCAAAGTGAAAATGTATATTATGTTAATAAGAGCAGGAAGGCTATGCAGAATCTTTCAGGATAAAGAGCTATCATTTTAGAATAAAAAGTAAAAAATAGATTTTGGGCATCCTTAAAAGTCAGACTTAAAAAGACACTGTTGAACATAGCCATTATCAGAATTTTTTTAAAAAAATTGCTCACCATCAATCTTTATTTAAACAGAAATGCATGGATGGAGCAAACAAAGTTTTAATAAAAATGGCATTTGATGATGTTTTTCAAAGAAGGGATGCTTATAAATAATTCAAATGATATCTGTTTAATTGAGCAGAATAATTACTCATAATAATATTCATAAAACTGTTGAGAGAAAGTAAGTATTCCATTTTAATTGAATTAATTTAATTGAATATTAATTAAAGTACATTGTTACAGTCACTCAGTAATATTAGGAGTAATTGTCTGTAAAAACCAAATTTACTATTCATCCTTTTTTTCATATAAGACGTTCTTTTCATTTTATTTATCACTATCAAATGCTTTAAGGTTTAACTTAAACCTTAGAGAATATGCTCTTCAATAGTTTTTCATCTGATTAACAATATTTACTTCAAAATAAACTCCACAGGAAACATTGTCATTTACATTCATAAAAGTATGCATGGAATGCAATTTTAATAATGTCCCTTGTATCTCTAACCTCTTTTATATTATAACAGCATCCTTTATAGCTGACAATATTGATGTGTCCCTACTATATGCTATGGCAGAATTGCAGATCTATCAATATTTTTCATATCAAAACACAGCAACATTTGAAGTTGGTCATTTATTTTCTTAAATAAACAATGACTCCTCACTCAATATTTCTATTTTTCTCTTATCCAGAAATATAGATTACTGAAGTTACTTCTCATCTATATGCAATGTATTTGCTTTTCAATAATGTGCACTAAACAGCTGTGTTAATAAAAGGTTTCATTTAGCTGGCAAGTGGGGTTTTTTTATGTGTGTGTGTGGAAGATAGTAATGTATGTATGTATGTATGTATGTATGTATGTATTTGTTTTATTTTGTTTAAGCCATTAAAAGTCTGTTTGGATTGGGATGGGGCATAAATTTGATGAATGAATAAATATAAAGATGCTAATTATGGAGCTTTTGAAAGAATGGGAGTACACTGAAGGTTTGGGTTGGGGGAGCGGTTCCAGTGGTGGAATTCATCCAGTTTACACCACTTCGGGAGAACCGGTTGTTAACTTTCTGAGCAGTTTGGCAAACTGGTTGTTAAAAGAAACCATTAGGGCAGAGAACCAGTTATTAAATTACTTGAATCCCACCACTTAGAGGTTCATGTGCATGATACTCAACATGCTATTGCTGTTGATTTAGATATTTAACATCGACATTGCTAAGACCTGATACTAAAACTTGAATAGTGCATATACATGTAGAAAATCTAATACAATCTTTCACAAAGCCAACAACATGTTCTAAATGAAGTTATTAATCCAGGGGAAACCAGTTTGGCAAACCCTAGCTATTTTAAAAAAATATTTCCAAAATGCTGAAATAGGGACATGGATTAACAAAACTAAGTTTTTCTAATCAATTAGATTTTATTAGACTCATGATGGTGCAGAGGTGAGAATGCAGTACTGCAGGCTGACTGCCCACTGCCAGGAGGTTGATCTTGATCGGCTCGAGGTTGACTTAGCCTTCTATCCTTCCAAGGTCGGTAAAATGAGAACTCAGATTGTTGGCACATGTTGTAAACTGCTCAGAGAGTGCTGTAAAGCACTATGGAGTGGTATATATGTCTAAGTGCTGTTGCTATTTTTCATTTAGTGCAATTTATGTATAATGTCTTAGAAGTAGGCTGCATTATTTAATACTGAGCCCTGATAGTACAATGGACTAAAACACTGTTGTTAACATCTGCTGCTTGCAATTACTGCAAGTTCAAATCTCACCAGGCTCAAGGTCGACTCAGCCTTCCATCCTTTCT
>JANHZT010001435.1:200167-213988 GCA_032468215.1 Stegonotus admiraltiensis | reverse complement strand
GGGAGGAGGGCAGAGACAGGGTCATGGGGGAACGTAAATCTACGTGGGGTCAGATCTGCCTACAACCGAGTCTTGCCAAAATGTGCTCTTAATAAAGGACTGTATTTCTTTTGAAGTTTGGCTCATGACTCATGAAATAATGAGGGCATCTTTCGGAAACTTCACACTTACAACTGTACCCCTATGAGGATAGATGACTATGAGCTGCTTCATATGAGAATGGGTAATCTTAGAGAAACCTAAGCCCCAAGCTGTATAGGGATTTATAGGTTAATTTCTGCTCATTTAATCTCATACAAGCTATTTGAAATATCAGTGAGACGTCAACTATGAAATGCTAGTTAATGTATTGTGAAGCACTGGAAATTTCTAAGTCATCTTCAAAGTCAGGTGTATATATAATTCATTATAGTAAGTGAATCTGAATGTTACTAATGCATGTCTAACTCAAGCTAAGCTACCTTTATGCAAGAGAAGTAACAGGTGATATACTATTAATCTCAGCTTCATGGTAGTTGACATATGACAAGGATCAAAGAATTTGATCCTTAAGCAGAAGCCCAGCCCTTCTTAAATCAGATGGAACCATGCTGCCAAAACTAGTGACATCCTCTACTAATAGCAGTTATTGATCTAATGTGAGCTGGGTTGTTTTTATTCAACTCACTACTAACTCTAGATATTTATTTAATATATTCACCTACAATCCTGAATCAGATGGGGGGAGGGGAAAATGCATTCCTTGAGACACAGTCAGTGGACAATAAACTAGATAGACATGCAAATCTAAGTTGTAAAAGTTCCCCATCAGGTTGCTCTGGTCTATTAATACATCCACTTCATTTTAAAGACTTAAACTAAGAGTACTGCCAATAGAACAGAGAATATGAATTTTTTAAAAAGGGTTGCACTGATATTCTCTCAATCATACCATTAAGATAAATTCTGAATCAAATGAAATGAATGCCCTTTGTGAGAATGAGAGATCTTGTTTCAATTATTTGGTCTATTAATCTATTATAGCTATACGCATCTTTTTCTTCTTCTTCTCCCACCCCATATTTCTGCTATCCTGTTTCTCAGGTATCCATTTTTTAAAAGTGTTATTATTGAACAAGTTATCTGGGGATTTTAGAGGAAAATCTCATTATCATTAAAGATCCGTGAATTTGCTAAAGGTAAGTAGCAAAAGAGTTGATTATTCCTAACTGCAGCCATGTGGACAAAGATGCTATAAGCAAAAATTATTCCAGCTTCCAATGTAATAAAATATTGATTTCACTCTCAAAAAATGCTAATTATAAATGTAATGGTGGAGATAGCTTAGAATTGGCTAGAAGACTGTGATCTCTGTATTTACATCTGTCTCAAGCCTATTTCCTGACTTACCTGTGACTTAGGACTGATTCACACATCATTCAAGGTCTTTTCATTTGAAGATTCACACGTGAACATCTGTCTGCCTTCATTGGCATTTCATTGTTCCAAATTAAATTGTTGTACCTACCACAAGGGGTGGGATGGGGTAGGCTGTGATATAAAAAGTGCCTCTCCTGTTAGATCAAAACCTGAGTAGCATAGAGGGGTTAAGAAGTTGGATTAGGACAATTGAACCCCAGGATTCAAATCTAGCCTCAACTATGGAAACTCATTTATAACTTGTGCCCAAACACAAATGTAATATACCTCTCAAGTTTGTTGATGTGAAAAATTGTAGGGGAATATAAACCATTTTGAGCACCTGAAGAAAGATGAGATATAAATTTAACAAAGGAACAAAGGAATTTATAATCTAGTGTTCTGTTTAATATATATATGAGAATAGACATAAGCAGGACATGAATATAGTCACTGCCATGCAGTCAGTTACACATGCCTATAATCAATGAAAAATAAGTGTCACTGATACATCTATTTCATGAATCTTTGTAATTTTTTTCCCAAAGCCAGGAACTATTCTAACAACTTTTGAGGAATGAATTCCCTATATTACAATAGAAGGTATTGTATTTTTCCCCTTTTCCCCCAACTGCTAAAATATAACTCACTGCAACCCCAGTCTAACCAATATAGCTGATGGTGAGAGATGTTGGGAGTTCTTCACATTATTTTTTTTCCTGCATTTTATCACATAGAACCTCATTTATAAGACAACAATGAAGAACAAAACAAGACACATTTACAGAGATGTGGGTATTTGCAAATCTTGGGTATTTGCATTCCATACATGCTTGAAAGAAGAAGGGTAGGAACCCATCAAACATCTTTTGAGAAAAAATGCCATAACTAGGTTGCTGCCACTGAGAAGATTACTCAGCAGCTGAATCTGCAATGGTACCTTCTCAGTTGATCTTAATGCCTGAGTCAGATTAGGAGAGAATCTTTGAAATATTAAGGTCAAGGCTTTTAGGGCTTTATAAATTAAAGTCAACTCCATAATTGACATAGAGTATGTCAAAGTAATCCCATCAAGAGGTATTAAAGCATGTAATGATCACTGAGAGTAAACTATTCTGGTCTAGGTAGGGTCTCAGCTGACATACCAGCTGAAGATGGATACAAATCCTTCTTGATGTTGTCAATTCTCAATGACACTATCCATGACAACTCTAGGTGGCCATAAAAACCATAAAAATAAAACCACTAAAATTAACAACAGCTAAATAAAGCCTAAAAACCAAGAGCATGAATGATAAGGGGGTGGACTCTTATCTTACACTTCACCACCACCTCCAGCATAGTGTGCCCCTATCGGGCCCTAAACCAACCAGCAGAGTCAGGTTTTAAGGACCTTCCACAAGCTCAAAAACAGTGGTAGCAAATCTCATCTCCCCAAGCAAGATGGCAGGGGCCACGGCACTAAAGGTTCTTCTCCTAGACTCTGTTAGCCAAAATTCTTTGATTGATGATTCTGCAGCAAGCCCCTTCTGCTGGAGAGAGTGGGCTAAGCCAATTCTGTTGGGGCAAGACATTTGCTCAGATAACCTGGTCCTATGCCAGGAAGGGTTTTAAAAGTAATAATATATTGAATCTATTCTTGATAGTATCTATCCCGTCTGGATTCAGTTGTCAAGCATGTTCCTAGCCTTATCCTGTTTTAGGCAACAAGCAGGAAGTGCTAAGTGATGATATCATATTCTAAAGCTCTATATGAGTAGAATCCCCAGAAGTTCTACATAGATGCCATTCAGCAAAAGAGAACTACAATCTTAAGATCCTACAATACAAGCACCATAGGACTGAACAGAGTCCTCTGATGGTGGTCCTGGAAGTAGGATTGGACCACCATAATTCCCAACTCACCGAGATTCATCAGTAATATCCATGATGAATAACTGTTGAAAGGCCCAACGGAATCAACACCGTAGCACAGCCTATCTCTCCCCTAATAAAAGTCATTACTCAAAGGAGACACTAATACAAATCCAAGAAGCGCTATAGAAATATTACTTAGAAAATCACAATGGCTTCCCTAAGTATCTCCAGAGTTACTAGAAATATAGTGGGGGAAAAGGGGAAACTGAAAGCATAATTAATACCCATGGAAGCCAGAATGATTATCCATTTAATGTTTTTCTTTTGCTCAGAACAGACATTGGCATTATGACTATTATGGTATTAGTGGCTCTAAGAAGGTACCTCAGGGAAAATGTGGGCATTTTAAAAGTTAATTTTAACCAATTGCAATTTACATAGCTGCTGCTAAAAGTGCTTTTCACCAAGAAATATCTGCATTTATGTCTGCTTGCCTCCACCCTTAAGAAAAGAATGTTGCAGAGGTGTGGGAGGCTGGGTGGGTATTTTACTCCCACAAAACAATGATTGGAAGGCCACCAAGCCTGCAAATAGCAGAACTTTTCCACCATTCTCATAAAAGGCCAGCAGTCTAATCATAGGGCAGGGTCATTCAGATTGTTAAGATTGACTTAACTATTTGTATTCCAGAAATGTAAACCTTCGAATTCAAAACATGACATTCTTCACTGTTGGTCATTTTTATATAACTGAGTTGTTTTAGGTCAGTTATGTTAGAGGGGGTGCAGGTTCTGTACCACTTGCTCTCTTCCATCCTACACCCTACTTTAACTGATATCACATTTTTTATGAGTTGTATGATTTTATTTTATTTTTTTGGCTGATGGGTATGCCCTGTCCTCCCCACCTGCCAATGTTAGAGCTGTATTTTGCAAAAGCTGAAGTTCATTAAGTTATTTGAAAGCCCCTTCTTGCCCGCTGAGTTAGACATACTGTTGTTTTACTGCATAAGGACTAACACACAGCAACAAGGTCAAGGGAAGGGTTAGGTTCAGTGGTGGGTTTCAAATTTTTTTACTACCGGTTCTGTGGGTGTGGCTTGGTGGGCGTGGCATGTCTTGGTGGGCGTAGCTTGGTGGGCATGGCAGGGGAAGGTTACTGCAAAATCCCCATTCCCTCCCGATCAGCTGGGACTTGGGAGGCAGAGAATAGATGGGGGCAGGGCCAGTCAGAATTTTTACTACCAGTTCTCTGAACTACTCAACATTTCCGCTGCCGGTTCTCCAGAACTGGTCAGAACCTGCTGAAACCCACCTCTGGTTAGTTTCTAGTAGAATGCAACATTTTCAAAACCATTATGTGGCTGAAAAGGTATATATTTAAATATATCTAAAAAGTGCTTCTTCTGGAGGAGGAGGAGGAGGAGAATGTTACTTGTCCATTAGCTAGCTATACCATTCTAGCAGGAGTGAAATCTAAAATTTGTTACTACTGGTTCTGTGGGCGTGGCTTGGTGGGGGGGTAATGTGACTGGGTGGGCATGGCCAATTTTTTTTTTTTTTACTTTTAAAACCATTTTTTCTACAACCTCTTCGGGTAAGAGGTTATAAAAATATGTTTTCAAAAGGCTCTGAGGATCCCAGCTGAGTTCCCTGATCGACAGAGGATTTTTTTAAAAAGCCTCTGCCAATCAGGGAACTCAGCTGGGATCATCAGAGTTTTTTTCTTTTAAATGCCTTTGATGAGCCACGTGATCATCAGAGCTTTTTTTTTTTTTACTTTTAAAAGCATTTTTTTGGCCAAAGTTGTAGAAAAAATGCTTTTAAAAGTAAAAAAAAAGCCTTTGATGATTATGCGGCTCAGCTGGGCGTGTGGGGGGGGGATTTTTGCTACCGGTTCTCCGAACCACCCGCCTCTATCACTACCGGATCGGGCGAACTGGTCCGAACCAGGAGCATTTCACCCCTGCTTTCTAGGACTGATAGGCTAAAGAGCTGGCAATATTTGCTGGTCACAATAGAGGCCACACCATGGTTTTGGTGGGGGGCAAGAGCCCAGTGGACAAATGATGCCACAAAATAGGCAGGGCCGGGATTTTCTAAATTGCTTTGTGGAACTCTGTGTGTGTGTGTGTGAGAGAGAGAGAGACAGACAGACAGACAGACAGACAGACAGACAGACAGAGATCCTGTATCAGTGTTAAACCTATTATTGGCTTACCTTCATTTTATTCATGCATTTTCCATTTCAAGCCGGCAACCTGAAGTACCTTGATGAAGTTAAAAGGGTTACAGGAACTTTTCAGAAAGTTGTTTGGGGACTGCCTGTGGCCGAGCCCTATCACAAATGTTTCTAAGCCAGCTGGCAGGGTTTCTAGACACAGCATGAGACCAAATAGGCTTTTTTTCTCAACTCCTGATGAGTGACCATTCTTTCAGAAAAGTTTCTCCTCCTGCTAATAGGCATGTGCTCTTTCATAAGCACTTCAGCTTCTGTTCTCGGGTAAAAAAAAATGGAAACCCTGCAATCTCACTTGAGAAACAGCCTTTTCAGCATGAAACAATTGTCAAAGAAATTTTGCTCAGCTTGTGATACATTTCTCTGAAGTTCATATATAAGAATTCAAAGCACCAATCCGATCATGTGCTGAGCCTCTGGTGCACTATTCTTCAATGCCTGCCTAATGTATGTAGGAGCTAGTACTTAGTCCCATTCGGGAGAATACACAGCTCTCTGCAGAATCAGAAGTTCCTCCATTTATACAATGCCCTTTCAATTTGCTGCCTAAGGATTTTTTTTGGGGTGGGGGGAATGACCTCCATTCAAGTTCTGACTGCATTTTCATTTACAAAAGATGGAGGAGCCTCTAGTGGGTTTAATGAACCCTGGGCTCATCAAGAGTAGTTGGCGGCTTCAGCAGGGGAACAAAGCACAATTGTTCCTCAATTCATATCCCCAGCAATAGGGTTGCTTCATCCAAAAAAAAAAAGCAAGCAAGCAAGCAAAACGTTCAGCTAATGTGCCAAGAAATGCTCTCTGCTTGGCTTGATCGCTGACTTTGTTTGCTAAACCAGGTCTTAGCAATCTGCTATATGAATTAAGGATGAATGGATGGATGGCAAATACCAAACACATTTAGATCCTTATTTGATGCATACAGTATACAGCCAGATTCTGATACAGATTTTCATTTCCAGAAAATGAGGGCAGTTCATCACTTTGATGTTTGCCACTTGCAAGTGCAAATGAACTATTGCAGAAGAAAACATCATGGCTAGAACAGCATGGAGCATGACATATTATTCCAGACACTGCTTGGAGCAGCCAGAGTTATCAAATGCTAATGTATGAGGAATCAAATGATGTGTCTGTTTATTTTCTATGAAGTGTACACAACAGAGAGTACATAACTTCTGTCAACCTCTTAGTGTTGGTTATATCATTAAATATCTGATGTGGAAATAGTGGACTTTGGCCATTTCTTGGAATGATCAAATTGTGTGCCCATACCTACTGTAAGCTTAACTTGGGCATTTGTAAACTAATGTCAACATTTCCAGCCATGTGACAATAGGCCTCCGGTGAAAATACTAGTGAATAAATGCTGTATCTGGCTGTGCATAGAAGTGAGATAAGAAATAATAAGTTGAAGTGTCAACTAGACAGTTGGCCTGAATTAATATTCATGTGTCCATGAGTGCTAATAAGGATTTTGAAATTCTGTACAACTGCAACATGATCATTATTCAGGTGATTTTCTGACCTGGCCTCACTCAAAGGACATTATTTCATAGCGGCACTCATGAAAATTAGGGGAAATTGTTTGGAAAGCATTTTGCAGATCTGATCCAGAGGGCTTTCAACTTTTTTACAAAAGAAGCGAGCCTCAAAAATAGTAAGTTGAAGTTGAAATAGATATACAGCTGTTGGAGGCAGTCAGTAATAATGCAGGAGAGAATAGGTGAAGGTATGTGACCCCAAAACTCCAATGATTCTACCCAAATGCACAGACTATGGGGAACAAGCAGGAAGAACAACAGTCTTAATACAGGAAGAAACATTTTGTTTAGTAAGCATTACTGAAACTGCTGGAATGAAATTTATGAGTAGAATGCAATGACTGAAAGATATCATTTATTAAACCAGACAAAAGGGGCAAGAGAGCTTCCTTTTATGTGCAAGAAGTACATATATGCTGTAGGATCCAATATTTTTAACATGACTATCCAGATGAGGATATTTGATTAAAAAAAACAAGAAAAGAAAAAAATCAGTCAGAAGATTTGGATAATGCCCTCCTGGACCAGTTTACAGAAGAAAGTCATAGTAATGATGGGATACATTAACTACCTGGACAGCTGTTGGAAAACCAATTTAGCCAAGAATGCAAGGTCCAAAATATCTCCCAGTGGTTTTGCTGGCTGTCTCATTTTCCAGAAGACTGAAGAAGAGAAAATGGAGTTAGTGCTTTTAGATAAAATAGGGAAAACCCAGGCTGAAAAGGCAAAAGCAGTGTGAACTTTGGGAAGAAGTGGTCATGTCATCCTAGGTTCAAGATTACAGAGACAGAAAATGAAATGTAATTGTAATAAGGTAAAGGTTCCCCTCACACGTATGTGCTAGTCATTCCCAACTCTAGGGGGTAGTACTCCTCTCTGTTTGAAAGCCAAAGAGCCAGCGCTGTCTGAAGACATCTCTGTGGTCATGTGACCGGCATGACTAAATGCCAAAGGCGCACGGAACGCTTTTACCTTCCCACCAAAGGGATCCCTATTTTTCTACTTGCATTTTTTACGTGCTTTCAAACTGCTAGATTGGCAGAAGCTGGGACAAGTAACGGGAGCTCACCCCATTACACGGCACTAGGGATTCAAACTGCTGAACTGCCGACCTTTTGATCAACAAGGTCAGCATCTTAGCCACTGAGCCACCTTGTCATGCACATTAGATTTCAGTGTGTGTAATCCACACTAGATTTCAGGAGACTCAATTTCAACAAGCACAGAGAAAAACTAGGTGGGATCCTGTGATACAAAAAAATCTGCAGGTCAAAAGAACACAAGTGGGTTGAGGAATTCTCAAAAATAAGAAACTGAAATTATATTGAATATGTACTGGATATAGCCAACACTCTGGTGTTCCCATAAGAAAAAATGCAGTCCTATGCTGAATCAACATAAATATATTGTCAAAATTAAATCATCACTTCTAGAATGTTGCATCCAGTTTTCAACAACATGTTTTAGGGAGAATATTGGCAAACTATAATATGTCAAGAGGGCAACACCAAAAAAGTATAAGAATCCTGAAAGGAAAAGTAAAGGAAGAATGTGGGAAGCACCAGATGTAGAAGATAGGGCAGAAATTTCAAGAGTTGTTCCAGAAGGCAAGAAACAACAGGTTTAAATTTAAGGAAGAAAATGCTAATTGAACATCAGAAAAATGTTCTTACAAAAAGAGCTAATCAACAGTGGAATAGACTGCTTCCTGAGGTTGTGGATTCTCCTTTACAGGAGTTATTTAAAGAAAGAACCCAGATGGTCACTTATTAGAGATACTGTTGTAATGGATTCTCACACAGGTGACTGAGTTGGATCCAAGATCCCTTTCAATCCTTATTATTTTATAATTCTATAGATTTGCATTATTTTGGGGGGTAGGATTAATAATTTATTCATCAGTTTATGAACTTCAACCCTGGTTTATATGGATTCATCAGCATATCCCATTAAACAAGCACTGCTAACAATTTCAGGGGATAATTTCTACATTCCGCACAATTCCTTGCCAGTTGGATATTCTCTTTAGAAAGAAGTTAAAGCTACCATTTATACATCCCTATTTACTACTGTGTGTTAAAATTTCAAAGATCCAGAAACTAAAATATCTTTTCAAAGTGAGATAATTTATCATAGTGCTACTACATACAGCCCTAAATTGACACTATAGATCAGTGTTAGACTGGTAAGTTGGGGGAAAAACTCTTCAGAGAAACCATTGGAAAACTACTTCCATAGTACAGCCAAGAAAATGACAGGAATATCTCTGATAAATCACTGGGAGTCCAGTGATTTATAAGATTTCCCCCATCTAAACAGCTTGCCATGACATAACAATGCCATTATAAAAAGAGCTGAGCATCTTTGCAACCCAGCAAGGAAAAACTGAAATAGGAAACCCTTCCTATTTCAAAGGGTGCTTCTCTCAAGAAATGGACCAAACTCTAACTACCAATCTATTTTAACTGCGAATAATTTGCCACTTTATGGCCCAAGATTCTACAGTAGAGTAACCTAGAAATACTAATTTTAAAAAGGATAAGCAGAAAAAAATGCTGTTCTTATTCCTATTGTGTTATTTTCAAAGATATTTGTGTCTGTCCCACAGTGAGAATATAACTGTCCTGTGGTCAGCACAGGTAGAAAGAAATTGGATGATTTTAAAAACTGATTCAGAATTGGAGAGTCATCAGTCACAGATGCACCAATAATTTCTTCTCAATAATCAATATTTCCAGATCATCCAGATGTGCATTCTCATTTATCTGCTTTTTAAGCAGTTCTGTTGAAAACTCTGAGGGTCAAACATTGACCTGGGAAAAATCCCTTCAAGAGCTAAATTGCTCTTCGTTGAATAATCTCGGAGGTCTATCTGATTAATAGACTGTGATGAAGAAAACTCTTCCAATCCTTGGTGAGCCATATTAATCAAACCTGATAGGGCGGAAACATAGTTAAATCTTTGTATCCTAAATTCTTCGCAACACCTGTTATATTCACAAACATCACAACTTTTTATGTTGCTCTGAAATTTGGATCTGCAAGATATGAAACATCAAAGCATGAAGACTCATTTACTTCTCATGCTACTTTTTGCTCTTTTTTTAATTGAAGGATGAGCTATTCACAGAATTTGATTTTAAAAAAATCACTCCTGCTTTTCAAACACAGGATTTGATAATCACAATGAAATAGCTGCTTCAGATGCTTGGAAAAAAGGGATTATATTTTTGGAAAATACTTCTTATTCTTGAGTCTAGTATCTTCCTTTTTCATAAGAATCTCCAAGGTATCCTTCTCACTGCTCCAAGCTATACTATGTATTGTGCCTCAAATCTCAACAATAAAAGTCCAATGGTTTGGTTGATCCATTTCTTTTCTACTCTAACTCGATATTAATTCCTAATCTTTAACCATTGTGCCTATATCTTGTGTTTGGATCTTCCATGCTTTGGTCAATACCAAGACATTTGCATGCATAATTGGGCCTCCTCATGAAACTAGTTTTGGATCAGGTCGGAAGGAAACAGCCTGAAACCAGATGCATCCAGTTTTTAAGAAGAGGTTGGATAACCATTTGTCTCTGTGCTGTAGGGTTTCCTGCCTAAGCAGGGGGTTGGACTAGAAGACCTCCAAGATCCCTTCCAGCTCTGTTATGGTGCAGATTATTCCACATGTCCTTTGAAATAACGAGGCCCAGGAGGTCCTTTACTCAGAAACAGGAAACCTGGAGTCCATTGCACTGCTCAGACAAAGCACAAAGACAGAACTTTGAATTCAGTATAAATAGGGCTTGTGATGGTGTACTTGGCAGTCACTGGAAAATTCTCTTCTCTAAGTTTTTCAGTAAATTTACTTATGAAGAGATCTGTATATCTTTCTATATATATCTATTGAGATTCTCAGTCATCCAGGTCATGGTTGTTTCAAAGGTGCTTTTTCAAGAGGCAATTGGACCTTCTGGGTTTTTTTTTTCCTTTTGTAGGAAGTTAGCACCCACCCCACTCCTAGAAGAATGAAATATTTTAGGAAATATTAAAAAGTCAGAATATATTTCCCTAGATGAGCCTCCCCCCACCTTTGTCAATGGGCCATTAAGGCCTCAGCCAAGCTCCCTCGTTCCCCCTACCTTTGTCAATGGACCATCATCTGCAACACAATAGGACCCATCTAGCAACAGAAACTCACCACATGGCATCTGGGAAGATTACATCAGCCAGCACAGCTAGCTAAGACCCCCCAACCCCTGGGAGTCTGACAACCAATCAGGGTACTCTTCCTGTGCCCCAGGAAGTTCAAAGCTCAGAGAGGGCACACCCCAAGGCACGCTCAGCATCTCGACCCTTTTTCTGCTCAGGAACTCAAACCATGTGATCCTGTCCATCATTAAACCATCTTTCCAAGCAGTCTCCATGTTTCCAGAGTCTTTTTCCCCACTTGGAACTGAACCCAGAAGGATATTTCTTCCAACACTTTGAAGACAGTTTGTTTCTCATCCAATTTCTGTATACCTTTTATTCCTAGTAACAACAGGGAAAAAGGAGAGGGAAGTCTAATATCAATTAGAAAATCTTGAGGATTCTCTTTCTTTCCTGTGGTCCTTTCTTCTCAACAAACTCTTTACATATGGAGATCTAGTTTTATTAGTTTAATAGGAAACTTCTCATTAAAAGCTTTTCCCATATACAAAACCGCACAATTGCTCACTGCTGTACCTATTGTGCTTTAGAATTAGCACATATTAAGTTTGGCATTTCTGGATTTTTGGCAAGAAGATCCCAAGCAACCTTCTTTCTATTTTTCCTACAGTTAGACTAAAGGATGAAATTGTTGGTATGTAATAACTCTCCAGCTATTTCTTTTTAATATTTTTAAAAAAATTATCTTTAATAAATTGAAACTTTTTTAGTTCAGAAAGAACAGAGAAACTACATTTAGAAATCAATTGCAAATTTAAAGTTGTGGTGGAACAAAGCAAAATATGAATATCATATTTTGTAATACTCTTACACCTATCATATGTATTCATGATAAATAAAATTTAAAAGCTTTCAGGCATAGTTTGAAAATGTGACTATCAATAGAGCATCTCCAGGGAGCTGTGCAGTTATGTGCATGACTACTTCACTACCTTCATATTGGGATGCAAATGATCCTATTGTGTGGGCCACTCATAAAAAATATTATAACAACATATAAAAAGTAGGGGAGAATAATACAGGACTCATCCTATGATTTCATAATTTCATGAGCTCCAACAAACGTATTATGTAACCCAAGAAGAAAATGTTTCACCTTTTCAGCATATATAAATCTAAGATTAGAAGCTAACAGGGAAAAAAATGTTCAACTTTATCATTGGAATTTATGAATGGAAGAGAAAAATCTATTTATTAGCCAAAGTTAATAGGAAAATGGAAATATCTAGGCAATGAATATGCTCATAAAAATGCTCAAACAACTTCTGATTTATTTATTACTGATCTGGTATAAATGGAAATGAAGGTGACAATTCTTATTAGTTGGAGAATTATTTTATTTTATTTTATCATTTTATTTTATTTTATTTTATTTTATTTTATTTTATTTTATTTTATTTTATTTTATTTTATTTTATTTTATTTTATTTTGTGTGCAGCTGCTTCTACCCTAGGAAGAAGCAACAATGTGTAAACTGTCTCTTTCCTATTTGTTACACCAGGTTAGATTCTGAACTGGAAGGGATCCAAATAAATCAATGTAATCCAAAATTATCTGGAGCAGAACTGGAATATCATCAACTGCTGTGACATCTTGCCAAAAATATCAAATTGACTTTTAATGTTAATTATACCACTGTGCTGGATACAGGCTTGTTTTCCTTAAAGTGCCTTTAAAGCCGAAGGGGCAAACCACCTTTCTTTCAAGCGTGCACTATCCCAAACTCCAATGGCTAATCTTGGTCTAGCAATTTTTAACAATCAAGAAGAATAAAGATCCAAAAAACTTCCACATGCTGTACTAACTAGACACCAATTAATTTGAAATCCTGTGGGCTGAGTTAGGAGTAAAGCTAAGTGAACTCGTATTACTTCCAAATTCATATGCACAGACTCAAGCTGTAGGTTCTAAATACAACTGTCTTCAACCTCAGATGTCAAAAAAGAAGTTACATTGTCCTCCCACATTAGCTAAATTAATGTCTATTTTCTAAAGCACAATGCAGGGAGAGCCTCAGGTGGCTGGTTCAATAGAGCTTGATTATCTACTCCCATTGGAATGATGTACAACTCAAAATGACAGGCATACAGATGGCCAACGTCTGCGCATCCAGTTTGGCTCACTGCACTCAAATTGTTAATTTGTAGAAGCTTGGGAAGCGTCTCCAGAGACAGGTCCTATTGTCCTCAGGAGGCTTGGGAAGTAGATGTGGGATGAAAAGGGAGGCTAATGTAAAAGATGTAAGCCTTGCTTCTTTGAATTTTTATTCATCCCAGAATAATATTTCCCATTGATATACAAAACAGTTTTCTGTCTTTTTTTTTCTAATACAGATATAGATTTTAAATCAGGAATCAGTGTTGCAAAAAAAAAGGTGCTTTCTTCTTAATGAATAAAATAGAAATGGATAGCTTGAGGCTGCTGTTTCTACTCTGATCAGGACTGCTGCTATTAGAATATCCAGATCTATCAAAACCTGGAAGTAAATGACACAAGATAACCAGTAAATTGACTGTAGCTTAACAGAAGCTGTAAATAAACCTTAGAGTGGGAGGTCACACCTTTAATGATATCTATGCCCGGGATT
>JANHZT010001435.1:123550-138420 GCA_032468215.1 Stegonotus admiraltiensis | reverse complement strand
AACTAAACTAAACTAAACTAAACTAAACTAAACTAAACTAAACTAAACTAAACTAAACTAAACTAAACTAAACTATGCAGGTGGTCCTTGACATACAATCACAAATGGGACTGGAATCTTGGTCATTGAGCAAAGCAGTCATTAAGCAAGATACCATGTGACTGCTTCACTTGAGATTGCAATCCTGGCACTCCCTATTTCAGTTGTTAAGCAAATGTTGGTCATTAAATGTACAGTTTCATGGGTGAGGAATACGGAGTGTCTCAGAAGAGGGGAGACTCTAGGAGGCCCAGTGCGGGCCACATGGGAATGTCTCTCCACTCAAAAGCTGAAAATCTTCCCTGCCAAAATCCAAGGAGGATTTTTAGCTCCTGAATAGAGAGATACTTGCATGGGCTATGCCAGACCTCCAGGGCCTCTTCCATCCACCCACCTTGAGGCACTCCTTACCTTAACCACCCTACCTCTCTGGTCAGGAGCTGAAAATTCTGCTTGGATTTTGGCTTCCCATCACCTCTGGCGGCTGCCTTAAAGAGCTGCTTGCTGGAAGATTTCAGCTCTGTGCCTTTTTGGATTACTGAAATCCAAACAGGCAAGGAGGTGAAATCCTTTGGCAGGCAGTTTATTCAGCCAGCAACCAGAAGTGAGAGGGAGTCCTCTTAGAAGGTGGTGGCAGCTTGCAAGCTTCCCTGCCAGTTTTTCCATTGATCTTCTGTAGAAGCCAGCAGAGAAGAATGTAAATGGCAATCACAAGTTTGCAGAGTGCTTGGCAGCTGGTTGTAAATGTGAACAGGTTCCCAGATGACAATCACATGGCTGAAGGGGGTGGGGATGCAACATTTTGTGACAGTGGGGAAGTACTTTACAGGTCATAAAGCACCATTTCCTAGGGCAGTGATGGCTAACCTTGTTGCCGTCAAGTGCCAAAAGCAGGGGGAGTGCGGGGAGGTCACCCACATGCGTGCCCACACCCATAATTCAATGCGCCCCATGCATATGCACGCACCTCCCCTCCCGCTTTTAACACGTGATGGCACAGTGGGCCCAGTAGACCTGTTTTTCACCCTCCCCAGGCTCCAGAGGCTTTCTAGGAGCCTGGGGAGGGTGAAAACGGCCTTCCTCACCCACCCCAGAGGCCCTCTGGAGGCGGGAAACAGCCCATTTCCCAACTTCCGGTGGGACTGGAATGCCCAAAAATCTGCTGGCCAGCGCACACATGCGTGTTGGAACTGAGCTACGGCAATGCTTGTGTGCCCACCGATATGGCTCCGTGTGCCACCTGTTGCACCCGTGCCATAGGTTTGCCATCACGGTCCTAAGGCCTAGGCAGTCTTTAATTTGAACTGTTATTAAGTGAATGGTCATAAGTTGAGGACTATCTAGTTTGCATGTGCTTACGTATTTCTTAAGTTACTGAGCAGAAGCTTACAAAATCATATATTAGGCTTCTGAAGATTGAAAGTTCTCCATGTATTATAGAAAAGCCAGGATTTGAATTTGTTAAAAATATAAATCAGTGTTTCCATGCTATTGATCCAAATTACACAGCTTTCACGTTAAATATTCCTGGAATATTCTGGAATTGTTTTAGCACTTGTAGAGTTGTATTGAGGATATTTAAGTTTGTATTTTATAAAATGATTTGGTCTACTAGAGATATTAGTTCGTTTTGGAAAATACAATTAATGTTCTGTTTATGAAATGCAGGCTTAGTAGAAGAGCTATTTTAAGACATGCTGTGACAGCACTGATGCTTAAACACATTAATGTATGAGTCAAATAAGTTGCTTGAAAAAAAAATCACCTTCAGTTTATACTTTAAAATTCAACCAACTATAATATGTGGGATTTCTACAGAGATTCTTATCGAGGTCATGATTGTTCCAAAGGTGCTTTTTCCAAAAGGCAACTGGACTTTCTTGTAATATGTGGGAAATCTATAAATTTCTCTTTGCAATCAAATAATTATAGCAAAAAACTGGGGCTATCCTGGTTTTTTTGTACGTATGTCAGCGTTCCAAGTAATGTACCAATAGAAAAGAGACCTCTGAGGCAGGCAAGTTCCTTAAATAACAGTTTATTGGAAACATCGTATTCGCACAACTGGTGAAAGCAAAAAACTGGGGCTATCCCGGTTTTTTTGTACGTATGTCAGCGTTCCAAGTAATGTACCAATAGAAAGGAGACCTCTGAGGCAGGCAAGTTCCTTAAATAACAGTTTATTGGAAACATCGTATTCGCACAACTGGTGAAAGTTCCTGCGGCTTTCACTTAATTAAAAAGTAAACATTTCCCCTTTTCCCCAAGTCACTGGTCACACTGTGCAATCCATTTGCTGGCTGGTTGCTTGGTTACTTCACTCCTTCTCTGGCCAGTGACCTGTGCGAACGTCCTTGGTTCCCACAGGAAAGCTTTATTGTTTTGGCTACAAAACCCCATGTATTTCCCCTCTCCCTCTGTTGTGTGGCAGCTCTGAAGCCTCCAAGGTGGCCTCAGCCAGGTTCACTTCACGGTTGACAACATGTCCATTGACAAGAATAGTCAAGGGATAGTTAACGATGCTGATGGTGTATAACTTGAGAACGACTCAAATATTATTATTTTTGGGTTTCTTGGTTTTATTTCTAACACGTTTTGATTGATAAATTGGATCAATCCAAAGGAGGAATGAATATCTCCTTTTACATTTTGTTTTTGAACAACAAAACTCACTTCTTTTTTCATTTCATTGGAATTATGTCATTTTTAAAATAGATGGAATAATGAAAATGTGATATGTTTTAAAGGGAAAATCAATAAACGTCCTGAGTGGTGAACTGTCAGTCAACTAACTAGGAGCTAGTATTCCAAATACTCAGTAGACCATTTCGAGTGATCTTCAGTCCTTCTTGACCATGGTGTGCTGTATTTCCAACCAGACAAATTACTCATTTATACACTGAGACATTTAGAGTAACCTTATAGTTTTAAACTTAAGAGCTTGTGGTCCAGTTACAGCGGCTGAGTATGCAGCCTGGCAACAGCAAACCGATTATTACTGAGACCAGCTTATTAAGGAATGGTCTTTAAAACCACAGAGGTCTTAGCAGAGAACCGTTCAATACGTCAGAGAGATGGAGAGCATATGCACTAAAAAGAAACAAATCTCCCAAATTCTGCAATTATGGCTAACTGTGACCATTTTTTAAATGCATTCTTGTGGAAGTCTGCAACCATCAGCATGACTTAAACTACAGCCTGGCTTTCTCTTCATTGGTGAAAATAAGTGGATGCATGCACATATGTGTGCCTAAATGCCTCAGTCTATCTCTTTGGGAATCACTTAGTGCATTAACACCTTTCAATATGTATTTTGAGTATTGGAAATACCTCATAGCTGCTATCAGTACTAAAGCTTCTTGTAGAATGAATTGAGAGAGCCACTGTAGAGGAATGAAAGAGTGTCCTGGACTTTAAGCCAAAGGAATAATAATAACTCTCCCAATTATTTCTTACTGAGATTTTAAAATACTATTTTTACATGGTAGAGATGTAATAAGCTATAAGCAAAAAAAAATGCTTCCTTTTATGTAACATCACTTAATTAAAAACAGAAGCAAGAGATTTGCATCAGAAGAAGAAAAAAATGACACTGCCAACCTAGAACCCACAGGCGCCTCTTGTTTTGTTTTGATTCTCCTTCCAGCAAAATCTGGCACTGTATTTACGGAAAGGAAAAGCCCTTTTTTATTATTGGAATCTATATCATAAAGGAGGGGAAGAAACAAAGCTGCTTTCACCAACATGTGCCTTCCAGATGTGTTGAAACTACATTTCCCAGAATTCCCAGTCAGCATCTGCTTTATTGGCTGAGAATGGTAGGATTTGTGGTCCCATCATTTTAGGAAGGCAATAGTTGGGGGAAACTGTTGTAAAGTATACTTGCTGTTGCAAAAGCCATTAGATGACAATGAATTAGGCTGGGACTAGAGCGATCATCTTAAGTCCAAACCTCTGCTTACAATAGTTCTCGAATCCCATATATAATGCCTGTCTGATGATAGCATTGCTCCTTTACTGTTCTTACTCAGATATTTATTTTATTCTTTCCCTTCTTGCAAATTTGGAGCTCTAATTCATTTTTCCTAGCCTTTTTCAGTTTGATGTTTTGAGCTATGCTGGACTACAAATCCCATCTCCCAGTCAGCCTGGCCAATAATCACGCTGTTTAGAATATTTAGAATATTTCCATTTAGAATGGAAAATGCATTTCAATGAAGCAGGCTACCAGATTAGGGAGAAGTGGTTTAAATGACCTTTTTTAGTCCCATTTAGTTGAAACTGTTTTAGTCAGATATGCAAGTAATGTATCCATTACCAATGGCAATTTGAACAGTGAATTTTGCTTTCTATTTTACAAATGGCAATGTACAAACAGTTACTCACTTGGCACATTGTGATTTTCTTATAAGAGGGTTGATATTTTCTCCTCTGCTTAATGCAAGGGAAACTGCTGTCTATTATTCTTGTGTACAAGGACAGCTTTGTTAGCCTGCAGGAAAGGTATCCTTCCGTCTTTCTTTTCTGCCTAAACACCACCTCACAGAACCCGTCCCATGCGTGTTGCCTTATGCCTCTGTCAAAAGAGGAGAAAAAGCTGCAGCTTTTTCATTTGAAGACTAAACCATGTCGGCTATAGACTGCTATTTATTGTCCCTGTTTTGAAGGTCAAGCACATTAATCTGTGCTTTGTGGGTGTTCCTTGAATACTAATAAACGTGCAAATGCTCGGTGTTTTTTTAGGAGGATTAAACAATCAGTCAAAGCTCAAATGTGTGTATAGCCTGTAAAAGCTGCTCCTATACCGCTGTGTGTGCTTGTGTGCCCGTGCACATTGAAATGAGCTGCCTTGCCCCTTCTCTGCCCTGCCCCACATCCGCCTCCTTGGCAGGACACTGAGTGCTGGATGAAGAGAGCAGGAGTCCCTTGTTGCCCTTCCATCCACATGGAAATAGCTTTGATGAGCTGGTGTGCAAATGCCCTGGTCTATTAACCATGCCCCAAATGATCCTTAGAAAACCTGTTTTTTCTTAAGCTGTTTCTCTAGAATGTTTTGTTTAGCTTTAATTTTGTTCTCACTGCCTAATATAACCTGGAGAAGGTTAGCAAAGCTGACAGTAGATAACAGCAATGGTTCACATGTCTTTCACCCTAATGCTGTTTTGACCTGCTTAGATGAGAGTTGCAACTGTATGCCCTATGTCAGCCCTATGATGTGGGTCAACCCATTATCTATGTATTACAACATTTCTATCTTGCATCAGTCAAATGACTCTTAGGGATTAACATAGTATAGGAAAAAAATGCTTAAAGAACCCACAGTAGGAATAAGATCAGCATAAAATGAAAAGAATATAATGATAAAATAGCAGCTTAGTAATAAAAGAGGTCAAAAATACCACTGAAATGGTTCAGTGTACTTAAAATGTTCTTCAGAACAGTTCTGTTTTTAGCATCTTTCTCAATGCATTCAGGAGGGAAGCAGCCTGATCTCCACAGGGAGCTGTTCCATAGAACCAGTTACTGGTACTACAAAGCTGAAACTCCTGGCCCAACTCCCTTTCCCTACTAAAAATAGGATGTAAGAGCAGTTTCTCCCTAAAAGACCTGATAGGCTGGATAGACTCTCCTTGGTCCAGGTGGTCATGTGGATACCTAGGGCCCAGCCCAGGCCACAAAGGGTTTTTATGTCAAAACTGGCACATTAAATTAAGCCTATAAGCTAGTTCAGAGCCTGTAGCAAAGGGACTTCCACAGTCTGGTTCCAGTTAGCACAAGGGCAGTCATACTGTATGGTAATAAAGGCATGAGTTTTTGTTAGAAGATGTTCTTGTGCCTTGCAAGGCTGTAACTAATGAACCAACTGAAAATCGCAGTTCCTACTGGTTGAGCCATGAATCCAGAAAGGTCCTGGATCTTTCATGAATTCATGAAAGTCATGAATTTGCTCTATCAAGAGTAATTTCTGCCTGCTCCAAGTTAACACTATGTTGATGGAAGACCTTAGTAGACAGATAATGCCTCTTGTGTGGAAACTCAGCTTCAGTCAGGTCTATCCCATCCAGATCCTGAGAGGCTCAAGCATCCAATGAAGTTCCCTATAGCCCAAGGGCACAATATAAAGTTATTTATCAGAATATTGATGATAATGCATCCCAAATTGCTGAATAATTTCATCCATTCATATAGAAGTTTAGTAGTGGTTTAGTAAAATATTATGGTGGTTGTATCAAAATATCTTGAGATAACAAAAGAAAGAAAGCACCAACAATAAGATACAAACAAATATTTCCCTTCTTGCTTCAGAGCAGAGTAAGCAAGCATTCTGGTAATAAAATTTTTGCTCACTCTATGGAGAAGTGCATATTAAGCATTTTCTTTAACCAGAGCAATGCCATGCAGACTCTCTGTCATTGGCACAGAAATGTATAGGAAAGAGTGAAGGAAAGGAAATCTTCACTGTCATGTGACCCCTGAACTATAGTTCCCACATCCTGGTAGATCCTGCTGCTGCAAATACATTAGAAATTATCAGAGGCAGAATTTCCTGCTGATTTTGGGCAGGAAATAATATAAAACAATGGGAAAAAAAGTTATGCTAAATGTCGAGTAAATTTAATAAGACAAAAAAGGGAGGTGGTTTGGAATGTACTAATTTTCCCCAATAATGGGAGGGAAAGAAGGCCCCCTAAATTACATCCACTTTGAATATCCTCTCAAATACTGATAATAAAATAATAATTTTAAAAGACTGGCATTTGGCTGGTAAAAGGCAATCCATCTCTGCTCTAAGTGATCCTTGCTCTTCTTGTATTTCAGCCTATATAATAGATTTTTTTTTTGTTAGAGAAATAATGGTATTGATGGCAACACTGAAACCAAAGGCAAATTATAGCGCAAAGAACAACACAAGCTTTCTACGTGCTATCAAGTCTCAGTGGAAATAGATGACCTGATTATTTTATTGTTCTGACAAATGATAATCTAGATTCTAGACGCTGGTGGTGCATTTGATTCAGAGAAGCTCTGCCTGGAGGTGGCATATATTTATTCATTTTATTTTCAACATTTACGCGGCCACTAACTCAAAGTAACTCTGCAGAGCTGAGAAAAGGTCATCAACAAAATGAAGTACATTTAAAACAAACTAAAACAATGAAATGGCAGCAGACTAAAATATACTACAACCCAACCTATTGGGACCTGGCTCATCCAGACCCCAAAACATGGAGAAAGATTTCTTAATTTCCTTTTTTAAAGACTTGCAGGTTTGGAATCACATGTATCCCAGGGAGCAGATTGTTGCAAAAGTGAAAGGCCCCACCCAGAAAGCATACCTCCAAGGTCTCCTAAAATGGTAATGTTACATTGAAAAGGCCTGGAGTACACCAACTTGTATTCTTTATTGGTGGTGACTAGCACCTTGAATTGTACCCAGAGGTCTATTGCAAGCCACTTGAATCTGTGAGGAAGATGTAATGGGGAACATACATGAATGCCTCTACTACTGCATTCTGGACCAAATGAACAAACGTACCTTCGCCTGCTCCAGGAATGGGTGCAATGTGTACAGAAGACAAAATTGTACAAAGACCTTCTGGCCACAACTGCACATGCTCTACCAGCAAGTCCAGGGGGACACCCATAATCCCAGCTAACATCACACACCTGAGGCTTAGTCAACTCGATAGGTCTTGCCCAGCTGAAATCCACCTTGGAGTAAAATCAAATGATTTTATCCATCAGATATTGAGAATAATTTTCACAGCAATCCTGGAAGTGCTCTCCCAACTCCTCTTCAAACCAATGAAGATTGGGTTGCCTTGACCTGGGCTGCCAGGCAACACTCATAGGACACAATGTTGCTCACACCTGGCTATCTGCAGGGGAGCACCCCAAACAACCTTCAGTCTCTCCCCTCCTCCCCAAAAAAACAATAGCAACCCTCCCACCCATTCCCATCTCATCTTTGGAGGATAGGCACCCACTACCCCCTGAGCCCAGCTGGATCTAAGTAGTACACACCTGCTATATGGAGGGATACAAGGCTTTGGCCGTAAACTGGTTTTCTGAATAGCTGATATGTTCTTTCAGACAGCTGTCCCCAGGGTAACTTTGCTGCAGTTTTGGCTTGTAGCTTCTCTTGCTGACTCAGCATAGCTTCTCTTGCTGACTCAGCAATTACCAATAAATTGCTTTTATTTTCAAAGCAGAAATGCTGTAGCATATACCACTTTTGAGTATGCCAATGACAAACTCAGACCAAACGGGAGATTTTTTGTTATTTGTAGGTATTTAAGCATGTGCCCTTGTGTATGTTCAAAATTTTACCATCATTTTACAAAATCCGTAATAGCATCATTGAAAAATAAAATGAGAGAATAGGATGTTATTCTGAAAATATGTTCTAGACCAGGGCTGTTAAACTCCTGGCCTACGAGCCAGATGCATCATGCGCTGGCCACGCCCATGCCCGGTTTAGCAAAGGGCAAAAATAGTCCCGATACATCATGTGATGCTGCCGTGACAGCGTGACTTTGACACCCCTGTTCTAGACAAGTGATGATCTGCTCATTTTCTTAAGTGACAAAATTTCTGAATTTCAGTTTGGTTTTTATAAAATGCATTGTTTGGAAAGCTGAGGAGAACTCTGGGAAACTGATATCTTTCTTTACCAGCTTTTAAGCAAATACTTTGTTAATGATGAAAAGAAAAAGGGGATAGTAATTAAAGACATCATAACTCAAACGTCATGCCTGTTTCCATAAATCTACGTAACTGTCATAGTTCACAATCCTGTAATGCTGCTTAAATCTAACTTGTGATGCTTTTTTCCCCATAATGCCTACCCAGTTAGCATTCTGCATAGCCTGATATGTAGGAATGAGGTTTCCCTAAAATAAAGTCAATCTGCATATCTTGCTCTTCTTGGAAATACAAGGAATGCTTCTTCCTGATCTTGATTTAGTTTATCTAGATTTATCACAATATTTATTTGAAGTTGCTCTTAGCTAAAGTTCTAACCTGCAATACTTTTAAAAAATTTTTATTTTATTCAAAAGCAAAAAGTTAAAATACAAAACTCCAAAATACATACAAATATGTATATTGTATATGTGTTAATTATTTTAATGCACTTTTTTCCCAATATCTTACTTGTTTTGTGTTTTTCTTTGTTTGTTACCTACAAGAACTTAAAGTGTGATGATTCAAATGTCAACATCCTATATCTTTTACCTTTTTTTGGTTAAAATTGCGCTCCTGTAGAGAAAGCTAATAATTCAGTTTGGCCTGTGAGGGATAATTTTTGTCTTATACCTTCCAGTGTTAGTATTAAAGGCAAGGGTATCTTCAGGTAGAATGGACCAAAATATATGTAAAAATAGATTTTGTAATATATACTAATGCTTCCTATCAGACTCTAGATCCCATCATTTCCCCATTATTATTAAAAAGCAAATTCATAAGACTAAACTAGATTTTCAATTGATTAGCTGCTAATTATAGATTGTCCTTGACTTAAAACTATAACGGAGCTTGGGATTTCAGTTATAAATCATTGTGCTCCTAACTTGAGGCACCATGTGACCACACAAGATTTATGACCATTTTGCAAGCAAGTCACCAGTCATTAAAGTGAATTCCAGTGGTACCTTGGAACTCATTGTTAATTGGTTTTGGGAGGCATGATGAATACCAAAAACTATGAAACAAATTTTTCCCATAAGCAATAATATGAGAGAGTCCCAAGGCAGATGACACCGATTAGTACCGGTTAGAAGTATTAGCCTGTATGTCAAGTATGAAATAAACGATGAGTACCGGGACAAAATTTTCGCATCAAAATACACTGAGTACCAAACTCAATGAGTTTCAGAGCAGTTGAGAACCAAGGTACCATGGTATGTGGTTGTTAAAGAATTCCAGCATATCCAGTAGGCATTTTCTGCCTAAAAATGGCAAAAAATGTCACAAATCACAGAACACATCACCACAGAACAATGCAACCATTCGTAAATGTGAGGCAGTTGCCAAGTGCCCAAAATGCAATCACATGACCATGGGAGATGGGAAGGTGAAAGTCATAATTTCAAGGATGGGTTATAAATAGCTTTTTTAAAAGTCCATCGTAACTTCATGTGGTAGTTAAACGGTCAGTTGTAAGTTGAGGAGTACCTGTATTTGCATACTTGGGAAAGAGCTTAGAATCTGGAATATAGAAATCTGCCTAATAGCAGATAGGTTTCCTTGGCTATCTTGTCATTTGGCCTGCTCTGATAGGCAATATTTATCTTGAATCTCTGGCAGGAAGTCTTTCACATCACCTCTTATATTTTATGATTGCACCCTGCCCTTTGGGAACCCCTTTAATTATGGCTGGTCTAAAGGTATACTTTGGGCCTTCCCATCAGTTGTCCTTGAAATTGGATAAATAAAGGAAATAAATCCATCTTTTTCCTGAAAAGCATATGCTGAAACACTATTGTCTTTTATCCATCAATGGGCTGTAGCAGTTCTTTATTACTTCCCCAAATGATTAAAAAAACATTGAGGGAGAACATGTTTGGATGCTCACTTCTTACAATAGATCATCTCCTTGCTTCTGTGGGATGCAAAATGATTGTGGGGCAAAGTAGCAATGGAACAAGGCAAGAAGAAAGGACCAAAAGCCCCTAGTGCCTCCCTTCCAGCCTTTGGATGATAGATGGCCAGTCCAGAATGATATACTTAATAATTAGTTGAGTTCTAATTCACTATATCCAAGAACAAAGGAGCATATGATGCAATTAAAAAATACCTTTTAAAGCAATCAGTATATGTGAATTAAGTGTTGCAAATTGCCAGTATATCAAATGAATGTTTCTTACAAGTATGTTGTAGCACTTCCTTAAAAGGAAATACTATTCTGGTAGCACATCTGACTTTTTAAAAATCTTCTTTTCCCTGACTTTGAAGTTTTGTTTTACTCTGCTTTTCTTTCTCCCCTTTAAAAGCAACACACCCTCTCTTTCTCTCTCTCTCCGTCCCCTGACAATCACTTTTTTGTAATGACAGCTGTGCTGGATGGGCAAGCCAGGATGTAGGGTGGAGAGAGATAAGTCCTAACTTTTCCTTTTAGACTAGCAGGTAAAAGGGCCAGACGTCCTGTTCCAACTCCTATGAGGTGACCGCCCCTTTCCTCCTGAGCCCTTCCAACCATTCATTTTTCTGAAGGAGAAACTGCACAAGCCACATAGCCTGTCCCAGGCCTTCTAAATTAACCTGTTCTCTTTGATAACTCCGAGCAGGGGAACAGCTTTATTATTGGCAAATTCTGTGGTTTTTGTACAAAGCAGGTATCTCATCCGTCTTCTTGTCGTTTCTCTCAGTCAGCAAAATGACTTGGTCCAATCTTGAACATAGGTCCATAGAACAATAGGGAGTTGCTTTTGGTAGTCTTCATTCTGATGCAAGCAGAAACCCAACATCTGTTTCCAAGACCTTATAATATCTGGGTTTAGCAGGAGCATTTGCATGTCAAATTATTTTAGTAGATACAAGCTTCAGGGAAATTGTGGTATGGTTATCTTTGGTTTCATGTTCCTTTTTCTGTCAGGTTATTGTTTTTCTTTATTTTAAATCATGTACTACAAAAATTAAATCAATCTATATTTCCTTTTTAAGATCATAAGTTTTAACTGCTATGTTTTCCACTAGACAATGAAAATCCATAAGAGAGAGAGAGAGAGAGAGTGGGAGAGAGGGAACATTAAAAATGATGATTGAATTTTCAAATAGCTCTCTTGAGGAAGAGAACTGAGGCATAAAGTCATGTATAACTAAGTGCATGATTTATTCATTGTTTCTAAGCTAAGAAGTTGCAAAGGTAGAATATCCTTGTTCTGCACTATACACAGAATCATGAGTGTCCAGGGTGTGGAGATGGGGCAAGAGGAGGCACCAGATGCATCATTACATCATTGCAGAAGCAACATGGATTATGTAATTTACCGTATGTCAGTTGTGTTCCATTACAATCAGAAATTACTGTACATAACTCATGTCAAAATTTGCACAATAATATCATGACCTGTATCTGATATCTGTGTGTAGGCCACTGTATATCTGGCTAATAGGAATTTTAGAAATCTTTGCTACCGGAATAATCTCAGTAATATACAGGGAAAAAAGTCCTTTACTTACATTTTCTGTATTTATTTGTCTCATTCCAGCAAACATCCACTAGGAAGTCATGAATATATTCAACACTGCAGGAAGTTTGACATAGATATCCGGTTGCAGCTGATGAAGAGGAAGGCTGTTCGCAGTGACTTGGCTAGGACGGTAAATGCCTGGCTTGTAAACATGAAAACAGGCTCTAACAAAATTGTTGCTTCTTCGCGAGTTCTAATTCAGATGAAACACATACAGTATTTCCATTAATATCATGTTAGACCATGTTTGGTAGAAAAGTAGTTCTTATATGTTGAGGGCTAGGACAATGTCTTTACTTAAACTTAACTCTTTATATTATTTTTAATATTGTTTGTTTTTAATCCATAATTATCAATGGAACAGCATTTGTTGCTGGTCTAGTTGTAAATCTTTAGTTGAGGATTGTAATCTTAAAGAGGAATAGTAAAATTCAGCATATATCTAATGCATGGGTGTCAAACTCAGCGCATCACGCTGCTGTCACGCAACATTTTACGACCTTTTCCCCATTCATGGAGCTGGGGTGGGCATGGCCTGCACATGACGCATCTGGCCTGCAAGCTGCCACTTTTGACACCCTTGGTCTAATGTTAGAGGGTAACAATATGCTCTCTAGAGTCTTAGGACCTTATTTATGGTCCTTAGAAGCATCTGAGATTAAACTGCTGATATTCAGTACCAGAAATATAATCCCTATATTTTAATAAAGTATATCCTAAAAGAGGTATACTAATTATCTGAAAGTCTCCACATGTATCTTAGCAAAGATTCTTTCCCCCCCTCCCCCAATCTGTCCAGATAAAACCCAGAGTTCAGCCCTGCACAGCCTTGCGCAATATCTGGTGATATTATTAACATGCCCACTGAAGCTGTCAGAGGCAATTCACAATCACTGTATTAATCATCATAGTAACTGGCATCTGGCATCTTGACTCCTCTTTAAATGCCACCTGCAATGTAGAATACCTCTCTGGTGCAAGTATGACTTTGATCAGATGTGCTGATACCTGGGAAGTGAGAACAACAATCACACCTGGATGTCTGTTTATGCAGAACACTTGTTAGAGCTAATAGCTTCATTTTATACCTATACTGCTGCAGTTAAAGTGTATCTTGCATTGCAACTACTATAGTGATATTTTGTGTTGGACAAATTGCATCTCCCTAACATAAGAGAAGTTATCAGTGGTATAATTTCAGGACAACAGCTTTAATAAACAGAATGTTGACAAGCCAATAGTGATGTATATAAGCCAATATATATATAAAAATTAAATGCTCAGAACTGAATCGTTTGCTTTAATATTTTTGTATAACAGACCAGAAAATCATCTATTTAGCATCTTAAGATATCTTTTTTCAGAGGGCAGTCCTACAAGTCTATTCTGCTTCCTGAAAAATCTAAATCAAATTTAAAAACTATTTTCTAGAAACAAAATTGTTCCTGCAAATTAATAAGTAAGTAAGTAATCCTTTTGTCAGAAAGAAATTCAGTGCTCTATCTCTTGGGAAGCATTTATGCATAGTAAAAGCATTATTTATTTAAGCATTCATTCAATCGATCAATGGTGAATGGCCAACTATTTTACAAAAAAGGGCTCAGGGTGGCATATAAGGATTAAAAACAATTGACCAACAACCATGATGTCCAAGGTCACTAATACAATCCAACTCATAACTTAACAGAGCTCATCTAACCATCTGGCCCAAATTACCTGGGGGAACAGCCAGGTCCTTAATAGCTTACAAATAGCTAAACCTGGGGCCATCTGGATCTCCAGAGGGATGTTGTTTCATTGAGCAGGTGCTTCCACAGAGAAAGCTTTACTCTGGGGTCCAATAAGATGACATTATCTAATGAAAGGGACCTGAAATATGCCCTCCATGATTGATGAGTGAGGTAAGCAGACAGTATGAGAATCAAGTTGTCCTGCAAATAGCCTGGCCCTGGGCCATGTAGACTTTATAGGTAATGACCAGCACCTCCCAAAAGTCCACTGGGAGCTAGTGCAGTGGTGCTATATAGGACTAAAAAGAAATGTCAAGAGCTGCAGCTTCTAAATGCCTTTCAGGTCCATTGTAGAGTGCATTACAATAATCCAAATGGGAGTTAAGGTGTGAGTCACTGTGAGCAAAGCCTCCTGGTTCAGGAATGGGTGCAATTGGTGCACAATGAACTTGTCCTCCTAGACATGCCTACCATTGATTCTTCAAGCAAGAGACATGAGTGAAGGAGGAGCCCTAAGTTGCACACTGACTAAATGTTCCCCCATGCAGATAGAAAATACTGGATCCTTGTGGGGAGGGTTAGTGGTTGGAGGTTTTAAAACTCTTGGCCTTGCCAGGGTTACGCAGAAGCCTTAATCCAAACCCCAACACCCTCATGGCATTGGATAAGAATCTTGATGGCATCACCTGGTTGGCCCAAGACAGAGATTTATAGTTTGGTTCATTATCGAACAATAACACAGACAGCTTTGCAGCAGGCAGCCTTAGCAAGGGTAACAGAGAAGTGTTGAGTATTGTTGAGCAACTGCTTTTCTTAATGTAGGTGAATGATGACCAAAGTCCTTCCACACTCAACCACTATGTTCATCTCCAAGAGAGGCCAATCAAGCAGACCATCACCAGGTAAA
>JANHZT010001435.1:89241-99808 GCA_032468215.1 Stegonotus admiraltiensis | reverse complement strand
GAGGACCCAGATTGTGGGGGGCAATAAGCTGACTTTGTATAAATATACAGAAGTATGAAGGCTATTGTTTAACGCATCGTAAGCCGTCCTGAGTCTCCGGAGAAGGGCGGCATATAAATCAAAGCAAAAAAAAAAAGTACCAAAAAATTGCATCTTACTAAGAGTTTTTTCCGGTGAGGCAGTCTAGCAGGGCAACCTGGTCTACCCAAGTATGGGACGGAGTATACTGCTTCCGCTTTCGCCTTTCAATCCCAGTCGCTTTCACGACAAACTATTTTTGTGTTGAATTTATATTTTACCGACATAGTCTACCTTTATTTCTTTGTCAGTAAAATATAAATTCAGCATCTTAATAAGACCATGAAGACTTGGTTGTGTGCCCAGGTTGGTGCCCCAGGTGTGTCAAGGATCAAAATGCTTATCTATATTAACATCCATGATTGCAGTTCTACTTGGTTCCATATATATTTGATTTGTATTGTTTTAATTGTTTTTAATTTGTTCTGATGTGCTATGACATACGCCTCCCAGAGTCACTTGTTGAGATACACACAGTTATAGAAATCAAATAAATCAATCTTACAATAGTTTGAAAGACTGGTTAAAGTCCTTGATGCCAGTTCTGTCCTGAAGCTAAAACTTGGTAGCCATAAACTTCAATGAATGTCCTTTCAAATAGCAAACTTTTCTCTGATAAACTTCAGATAAATTGCTGGTCTCTATTAACTAGAGACATACTAATGCTATTCTCTTCTGGTGGATTTTTATTTAGGAAAGCTAAGATCATTATTATTAAGTTACCCTTTAATACTCTTTCTTGCAGTGATGAAATCCAATTTTTTTTACTACATGTTCTGTGGACGTGGCTTGGTGGGCATGGCAGGGGAAGGATACTGCAAAATCCCCATTCCCTCCCCACTCTGGGGCCAGCCAGAGGTGGTATTTGCCGGTTCTCCAAACTGCTCAAAATTTCCGCTTCTGGTTCTCCAGAACCTGTCGGAACCTGCTGGATTTCACCCTGCTTTCTTGTGAATACATGAAGGGAAAAAAATCAATGCTGGTATATAAGAAGCTTGATATAATTGTTCACTGTTTCATAGAACTGTTTTCCTTTATGAGGGAGAGGCAGTGCTGTTTCTCTGGATCTTGATTCCCTTAATCATTCTGATTCTTCTGTTAATACCTATAATAACGTACAAGTCCTTGTAATTTATAACATCTTAATGTGATTACCAGTATTTGTACTCTCAACAGCAACTATTTCTTCTTTTTCGATTGCTTCGTTGTCTCTTCCTTCTTTTTAATTCTAGTGGATACCTTTCCTTCTCTCTCCTCCCCTGTGTTCTTTCCACTGGTATTTGTGAATAGCATTTTGGCTATGAAATGAGATGGCAAAGTCTGCTGCTTAGGGTGTGGACAAAAGGAATGGAAGGCAAGGTAGAGATCGTTAAAGGCTTGGCAGACAGAGAGGGAATCCAGCTGGGCTGGTTTAAAAAAAAAATCTTCTCCCTTGGGCCATATCATGTACACACCACTGACTTGGAGTAAAAATGAGAATCATTACTGAGCATCTGACCTCACCCTGCCGTGCTCCATTTACTTCCCTTCCCTGCTGCTGCAACTCTCTGACCTGCTTATTCAGTATTGATTTATTTGGCCTGCAACCAAGCAGTTAATTTTACTTTTCCACAGTTACTTACAAATCCATTGAGTTCTTCATGAATTAATGTATTGTTTTCATCAAAGCTGCTACTAGAGATGTGTTGAGCATGCAATAACAAGTGCATGCTCATTGCATTTATGTGGACAACATATCTTTATCCATAATTGGATCTGGTTGAAACTTTCTAACCGACAAGAAACCTGATCATATCTTTCATCTTGAAAAACTCAAAGGAAATACCTTGTTAATCTATATAACAGCAAAAAGGCTCAGATTCCACAAGAATTTTAAAGTCTTTGTCAGACTGAAGCAATCCTAAAACACTGGCACTTAACTTCAGTTTGATTTTCTAAGCACTTCCAAAGATGAAGTGAGCAAAGAGTCACACTGACAGAAAACAAAACACCCCAGCTTCGCAAAGGCAAAAAACATCACATGTCATTTGACGTCATGTGACACGATCGACTTTGACACCCGTTCTCTAGGACAATACAATAAAAGAGCACATTCATAATCTAGAGTTGTTTTTGGAATCATAGCTCTTGCTACAGGAGCTGTTGAAGGCAGAGGCCAGGAAAGTCTTGGACCAACTTCATCTGATATTCCAGTTGCAGCCTTTCCTAGAACAGAACAAACTGAGAATATTCACTCATATCCTTGTCACCTCTTGCTTAGATTGCTGTAATTTGTTCTACATGGGGATATGTTTGAAGACTACCCAGCTGTATTTTGTGCACTATGAAGCTACATGTGTGCTTACTGGTCAATCTCAACATTGCTACATAACACTATTACTATAGGAGCTGGATTAGTTACCAGGTTATTTCGAAGTGTATATTCCAGTGGTGAAATCCAAACTGGTTTGCTACCAGTTTGCTGGCTGTGTATGTGCACTGCGCACCAAACGTGGGCTGCATGCTCATGCGCAGTGCACACCAAATGCACACGCTGCATGCGCATGTGCAGGACGTGCCAGAAGGAGGCTTGGGAAGGTAAGTAGAAGTGAGGGGGTGATCAGCTGTGGTGCGTGATTTAGCTTCGCTAGAAAGCAGGATTTCCTGCTTACTAGCAAAGCTAAACTGCACTGCACAGGTGATCCCCTCCCCACTGTTCTACTTACCTTCCCAAGTCTCCTTTTGGTGCATGCTGCGTGCGCACACATACACAGTACGTGCCAAAAGGAGGCTTGGGAAGGTAAGTAGGACAGCAGGGGGGGAACCAGCTGTGGCGCACAATTTAGCTTTGCTAAATTCTGCTTTCTAGCAAAGCTGAACCGCGCAGCACAGCTGATCATTGGAAATAGCGGTTCGCCTGAACCAGTAGCTTTTTAAAGTGCCAGTTCAACTGAACCGGTAGCTAACTACCTGGTCCAGCTTTTTTTTTTTTTACTACTGGTTCGCCTGAACTGGAGCAAACCGGTAGCATTTCACCCCTGGTATATTCCATATGTGGTTTAGGTCCTGGGCATTTTGGAGATCACCAGTTCCAAGTAAATTCAGTTTATCCAATCCAGATACTTAGTGAAATTACCAACCTAACAGAAAGTACAGTGGGATAAGATACAGAAGTGAGCAGTGGGGACATTCTCATACTCTGGAAGAGCCTACCCCACAAGGTAAGTGTGTCTCCTATTCTCCTGGCCATCTGAACACATGTCAGGATAATTTTCCTGGAAGATCTTTAGAGACTGAATGCCTTGAGCCAGTCCTAGAATGTGAGAATCTAGTGACACACTGGAATTGTTTAATGTGTTGTTACATATTGTTAGAATGCCGTCAGATTGAAGTGATGTGTATGTGAATGCATGAATATTCAAATTTCGTATTTATTATCTGTTTGCAATTCTTTCTTCAACATTCTAAACTAGCATTAGATAATAGATTGCAGGAGAAAAGGGGAGGATTGAAGTTAAAATTTGCTTTTGACTTTCTAGTGAAGTCATAGAGTCAAAACATGGATTTTGATCCAAAGGTTAATGATTCTCATAGCTACAGTGCTACATTAGTTTTCCAAAGCAACTTGCCCACTCTGGATCATTCTTAATTAAGCCATATATCTAAACCCTAAATTATTTATTTAGTCTGTTTGTCTGTCTAACATGCTATCTGATATTTCCACTAATTATGTATAAGAAGCCCTGGAGATGATATGTCTGTCTAGAATATTTTTTATGCCTCATATCTGCAGGAAGACTGGGCACAAAGAACAGCCATGCATTTGTGGTATCTTAGATTAGCATTTACTATGGAGACAGGTCTGTTGGCATACTCAGAGCTGAATAGTACATTCCTTTTGCATATGGTGTGATGTGTATTGCCAGATTTGTGGTTGTGCCAAATGCAGAGTTCAGATTAAACTTGGCAATACTCATTTACTTTTGTGCTAATATGGTGAATCACAGTTTGAATACATGGTGTGTGGTTGCGCAGTCAGATGATTCAGTGTTTGCCGTTTCCCTAGTAACATTAGGATGGTCAGGCTAAAAGGATAGGAGGTTTGGCTTTAAGCCTTACTTTGATTCTTTTTCCTGGTTTATTCTTTGGTCTCCCTAGTCATCAAGCAGCTCCCAGAAACTGAAAACTGGGGTAGCTTGGCTTTACATTAATCCTATAAAGTTGACCCAACTCAAATCACGTTTTCACCTCTCTTTCTTGCTTTGAAGAAAAATTACTTTTAAAAGCAACAAAATATGAGTGAAAGACAAGTATAAAAGCACTTCAGTAATGGTCTATTCTAAATTGGATTAAGTGGAAATACATACTGCTACATCTTGACTACTATTACTAGGAGGGACCATGTAACTTGTTAACTATTTTTACCAGAGACAATATATAAAATAGATTAGATCCAGAAGTACAGTGCGTGATGTAACTCAGATCAATATACTGACCTTCTGAAATTAATGAACAAACTTGCATATTTTGGCAAGGTAGAGACTAGACAAAATAGAAAGACAGTAATATATTGCTTCAATTATAAGAAACCTTTTTCTCAAGTTATTAGTAATTCTGTAGATTTTCGTATCACATGGATATAGGGATAAATTAAGCAAGGTGAATAATTTAAGCTTCTAATTTTTCCCTTTTCTGTGAGACATGTCACAATATCTGTGCTGTCTAAATTGCCACTCAGAATAGTTATATTGTGATACAACTGGGAAAAGCTAAGATGCTTTCAGGCTAGTTTCATGAAGCAATATGAGAAAAGATTGCTTGCAATTAGATTGCCTTATAAATCAACAGCATACATTTCCAATATCAAAGAACCATTTCTGGATGCTGATCAAGTCTCTGTACTATTCTCCTCTCTTTCTCTTGCAGATTGACTTTCCCAGCTCATCGTTTGAAATTAAGTTTACTAGCCCACCAGCAGCAGAGTTCAGTCCCAAGTACAACTTCAACAGTCTTTTTGAGGGAGACCAGCGGAAACTAAAGGAGGTTATGCAGAAGGAATCACTTTATTGGTGAGAGGATGGAGTGTTCATCCTGATCCATGTCCACCCAGGCTGTTGATGAAAGAAAGTTTGAAATGTGCATATTTTTGAGTAAGCCAGATGGCCTCAGGGGAGGAAGGTTGGGGTGCAAAACTGCAACTCCAGCAGACGTCCTATTTTGTTACCCAGAACCGCTCATTCTCTGCTCAGAAGGAAGTGGCAAGCAAGTGCTATCCACCTTCCTCCACAAGAAGTGACTTCAGCTGACCTTTGTTTTTGTCAATAGAAAAACATAGGTGCCAAGTGACTTTTAATAAAATGTGTTATAGTAGTTAGGAAAGGTGCTGTCAAACTCCTTCATTTTTTTTGCTACCATAGACTAATATGGCTTTCCTCCTTTTATGGCCAAACTCTTAAGCTCCTCATTTTACGTCAAAAAACCCCTCAAAAAACAGATCAGCAAGCATAACCAACAAGGAAGTTTATCTGCAAACCAGCATTCAGAAGCCTGCAGAGTGGAGTGGGTTCCATTCTCTCACTGGGAATGCTTCCTTTCCATAAAATAGCTATTCAAGAAATCATTTCTTACACCTGCCTACTTTGTTTTTACTGGAACTGATTACCCCTTCTTAGTTTTATAGCATTTTTTCCCGATAGGTAGGAAGGATCAGGTGACATGAACTGCCCATGGGACTTACTGTTTTTACTTTACCCAAAAGCATGATGTGCATTAAATTGGATCAGGCAGCACGGGAGTTAATCCCATTCAATTTTTTTTTCATGGTGCATACTTTGGGAAAGAAACACCCATTAACAGGAAATCCAGACTTAGGCCATCAGTTGTTCATACATGGAAGGAGGAAGATTATGATATATGGATACAGTATGTTGAGGAAATGATTTACAGAGTAATATAAGGTAAAAAGAGAAGTTTCCTATCCTGAGAAACATCTACTCTGAAAGCCCACAGTAAGAATTCAAAAGGAAATAATAAACATTTCACAATATTACACAATAAATGTGTAAATAAATATAATGTAAATGTATATATTCAGTAGAAGAATTGAACAAAAATAGACAATATGCATTTCAATACAGAAGGCTGTAAAATAGCATATAATGTATTGTTTGTCACGTTTTTTACTCTGTTTTTGTCCTTGTTCTCTCCCCCCCCCCCGTTTTTAAAAGTAAAAAGCTTAATAAAAACTATTTTAAAAAAAGACTTCAAAAGGAGATAAAAGTTCAGCAGAATTAAATTAAAAACCTACATATGAACCTATGCCAGGGATGATGAACCTTCTGGGCTTGATGTGTCAAAAATTCAGAAAAATGCCTGCCTTGAATTTGCTCATGTGTCATACACCACACCATCCCAGACAAAAGAGGTCTCTCTGGACCTCCTCTTCTCTGGACTCTCCTCTCCAGACCCTCTGGAAGTCACAAGAGAGGGCCCTGCTTTTGTAGAGCCTCAGAAAATAATGTGATTGGATGCCTCAGAAATTATGTGAGAGCAAGGCCCTCTCACTTGCATTTCAGACTGTCTGGAGGTCTGGTGTGCCAACAGAAATATCATAGGCTCGCCATCACCGGCCCATGTTCTGGTTTCATCTTCTTTTAAATTAGAAATGGAACTGGAAAAGATGATTTTCAATATGGTGCCTTCCAAATATTTTGGGATTTGAATTCTTGGAATTTCCAACCTTATTTTCAGTTATTTTGAGTTTTCAGGTCTTGAGCATGGTGGCTGGGAATTCTGGGAATTGCAGGCCCAACATACTTGGAATTCCCTAGTTTGGGCTAATTTGTAATCATAGCCTTGAGTTATAGTCTCTGCACAAATTTCTAACTTTTGTTTAGTGCTTGTGGTGTGCTCTGTTGGCTTGGGTGCTCTAGTGATGTGCTATATTTAAAGGACCCTTCTTAAAATTCCATTATTCCTTTACATATTATTATTTTTATTATAACACACAGTATTCTTCTTCTGTGGAATTTGTCTCTTAAAATGGGGTGAACCTGCAACAAGGGAGCTTTGTAATTAAAGGCAACAAACCCTTCAAAGTTTAATAGCTCTGTGCCTCTTCATGTTAGACAGGCTGGTGCTGCAATTACATTTTTATTGCTTCCCCTACCACCACCATTACCATAAATCTGGTTGGGGGGGAACAAGGGGGAACAAGACTTAGAACAGTGGAAATTCAGCAGACGGGGTATTGTTTGTCTGCACTATAAAAACTGAGTGAACAGAGGAGGCTATTATAGAGATAAGGGGTAGACTGGAAGCAACTACAGTCCCTGTTTCTCTAAGCTGTTAACTGCAATGTATTTTGGAAATATAGTATTTACGCTACGTGGCATGATCATATCCATTAATTTTTTTACTATCTCCATAAATTTTTGCCACTATACTTGCAATGTCTCTATATTTTAGAAGGAAGCAATTGCTCAGAAGTGTAAAGTAGACAAACAAGACCTTTCCTGATATTGCACAGGAGGCAATCACACATACTTTCCTGCCTGCTCTGGGTCATTGCTGGGGTGGGAGGTTCTCATGGGTGGGCAACAATTTCACTCTCCATCTTTGTTCTGGCCCCAGTGAATTAATTTCCTGGACACAACTAAAGAACACTTGTGGGAACAGAGCTAGCATTATTATATGTGCTTGCCCCTCCTATCTAGCTTTGCCAAGGCCTCTGCAAGCTGCTTCCCCTCTTTTTCAAGTAACAATGCAATTGGGTTGAAATAGATGGATCTGGATCCTAACCACAGCCTATTATAACCCTGAGCTCCCTCCAGAGTTTCCCTGCCTTAAAGCACAGAAAGCTTGATTCCCGCAGGACTGGAAAACAATCTCCACCCCAGGAAACTGTTTCCATGAGTTTCAGTTGGAATGTTTTGAGAGAGATGGCCTTTTCCTCAGTGCTGAATAGCCACTGATCAGAGTGGCTGTTTAAGCTTCAACCCCTTCCCCCAAAAGAGGACAGCGATTTCAATAAAATGTGCATATACTAGTTGATATGCAGGGATGCAGAAGTAGAAGCAGAAGCCATTCCTTTAATTACAAAATGCATAGAATACATTAGCCCACAAATGCTGCTTTCAGTATGGTTTGATTTGGACCACATAAACAATATCTATGAGCATCTGCAGAGCATGTTTTCCTCTTCACTAAGTACAAACCATTGCCAGTCAGCTAAAATGGGGATGAACAGATCTTATAAGATACAATTTGCTGCAATTTTTGAGTAATCCTGACCCTCATACAGGAAATGTAACCTATGTTTCTCCATTCAGAAGAATGTTGAACTGTCAGTATGAATTGTGGAAAGGGAAACGCAGAGTTATATGCAAGACCAGAGATTGTTCACTATTTGGAATGACCCATTACATGTAGTCCTCAATTTACAACCACAACTGGGAGTAAAATTTCCATGGTAAATTGTAGTCATAAGTTGAGTCAAACCGATTTTACAACAATTTTTATGGCAGTCAATAAGTGAATCACGTGGTGGTTAAGCAAATCCAGCTTCCTTAATGGGCATTTTTTTTTTTGCCAGAGATCCTCAAAAAATGGTTGCAAATCATCATCAAGTGACTTCAGGATGCTGCAACCGGTTACAAATGCAAGTCAGTTGCCAACTGGCAACTTTGGGATTGGGATCACATGATACTCCTAGTTAGTGTAAGTACAGGTAGTAAGTCGCTTTTTTGAAGGACAATGCAAATTTGAATCTTCGTTAAACAAATGGGTTTTAAGTTGACGACTACCTGTACTTCTGCTAAGAAGCAGCTCCTTCCTGAACTTTGTACATGTCATAATTGACTGCAGCTTTCTTTCTTTTTTTTGGTAGCCCTTTCTGTGTCCTTTTAATCCCATTAGATAGGAGATGGAGTTGCTTCAGGTTCTCCTATTAGCCATCTGATCCTGTCTTTTTTCTTGGAAAGGAAATGATTTGGCTGCTAATTGAAATAGAATAGGATATTTTCACATGGATTTGCTGCTCTCTGGTGGTTACACACATGGCAACATCTTTGTGATCTTGTGCGAACCAATCTCTCAGTATTTTTTTGCAAATAAAAAGTGTACAATCAAATGGCACAGGCTGGTTTTATAATGGTCTTACATAGAGTATTTTAATGGCGTATAGTATTAAGATCACCTGCAATGCATGTCACATTTTCTTAGTATGATACAGAGATTTTAAAAAAATAAGCTAATACCTATCCATACATCCATTATCTAGTAAATATGATGGAAAAGGGAAGGGAATGGGGGTAGCAAAGCAAAAGCAAAAACAATTCTTGAAGTTGGAAGGAGCGAGCAGCCTAATCTTGACAGTTGAGTCTGTGTGCTTTTAATCTAAAAGTAGACCAAAAATTCACTCTGTCCATCAGTCAGTGTCTAATTGCACAATTGTGAAAAATTCTGCATAGATGTTATTACATGGAGATTCTTTGTATCTCTTGTGTCTTTCTCTCATCCCAGGTTAACTGAAGCAGACAAAAAGAGATTATGGGAGAAGCGTTATTACTGCCATTCTGAGCCAGGTTCGCTGCCTCTGCTGCTTGCTAGTGCCCCAAGCTGGGAGTGGGCCTGCTTGCCTGACATCTATGCCCTGTTGAAACAATGGACATACATGAATCATCAAGATGCTCTTGGACTCTTACATGCAGCGTAAGTAAGAACAAGTATTGGAAATGTTCAAAGTGCACAGTGAACAAATAGGGTGATCCTGGTTCTACATTGTGTTTTGATTAGTCAGGTCTTCCACCCTTGATTTTCCATCCATCTCCTCAATGCTGGCAGTTGGATTAATTTGTTCTTCTATACTAGCTCCTTAGGCTCAATGCTGTCTTAATTTATTTACAGTAAAATGTGTTGAACTCACTAAATAGAAGAAGAATAAATGCATGAGACCTGGTTATTCAGGGGACGGTTTGTCTCTTGTCATTTCTGCCCATCATGTGATCTGATGGAATTGGCATGCTCTAGATCCCATCAATTGAACAGTGCCATCTGATAGGCACCCAGGAAGTTGAACTACAATCTGTGCAGTTTTTGCCCTTTCAAATGACGTGATACGGCTTTGCACCTTGACCTTATTCAAACAAGCCAGTGGTGAAATGTAAAATTTGTTACTACTGGTTCTGTGGGCATGGCTTGGTGGTGGTGGGGGTAATGTGATTGGGTGGGCGTGGCCAACTTGTTTTCTTTTTTTTACTTTTAAAAGCATCTTTTCTACAACCTTAAGAAGTTGCAGAAAAAAATGCTTTTAAAAGCCTCTGACGATCAGGCAACTCAGCTGGGATCGTCAGTGGCTTTTAAAGGCTTCCCCCCCCCTACAACCGCATCGGGCAAAGAGGTTGCAGAAAAAAATGCTTTTAGAAGCCTCTGATGATCCCAGCTGAGCCGCGCGATCATCAGAGGCTTTTTTTTTTTACTTTTAAAAGCATTTTTTCGGCCAAAGAGGTTG
>JANHZT010001435.1:68388-81564 GCA_032468215.1 Stegonotus admiraltiensis | reverse complement strand
AAAGCTGGGTGTGGGATTCTGGGAGTTGAAGCCCTCCAGGCTTAAAGTTGCCAAGGTTGGAGACCCCTGGCCTAGAAGATATGGTTTATATAGTATGTCAGTCTGTCCCCCCAGGAGGATTTTACATATGGGCCTTAGATGGTTGTGCATTCCTTTCATTTAATAAAAATATCAACCTAGATACTGTTGGGCTATACAGCCCAGATGTCTGAATGGCAATAAGAATATCTTTCTTCTCCTATAACCAACCTCATTTCCATCCATCACGCACTACAGGGATGGTAGAAATGATCCCCAATGCAGAAACTTTGCGAAAAATTCAAGTGCAGCATGGTGTGACAGGTTCCTTCAAAGATCGTCCCCTTGCAGACTGGCTACAGAAGCACAATCCCAAGGAGGATGAATATGAAAAGGTAAAGAAAAGGAACAAGGGGAAAAAAAACACCCCCAAAAAAGTCCTTTGCCTGAGAGTCAAAACCACAGAATTACATGCAGGAATTGTGTCAATATGTTCTCTCTACATTTTGTAATTGTAGTAATTACAAAAAGCAAAATAGAGGCACAGTAATTTAGATTTGTTTTCAGATCCATTTTTTTTGTTTCTTTAGTACAGTATTGGATCAAGAAGAAGCTAGTTTTATTTTATTTGGCATTATAATGGTATTTTAAGTCTCTGAAAATGAGAAGCAATATTAAGAATAACTTTTCTCCTTTACAAATTATATTTTAAAATGTCTGGATGCAGTTCTTAGCCACACACACATGATTTTGGCTAATGTATGCATTATGTTAAGTTTACTTGCAGAAAGATTTGTAAAACTGAATATCCTCAACTTATTCCAGAAAGTGTCATTCCATGTGTTTTTGTTTGCTTCACACATGCATACCCTGTAATCCCCCTTTCCACATTTTACAAATCTTTTGAAACTTTCTCTACCCATTGCCTTACCTACCTTTCCCACTGATTATTTTCATAGCTATTCTAAATACATCTTCATCTTTTAGGCAGTGGAGAATTTCATTTACTCCTGTGCTGGCTGCTGTGTAGCCACTTATGTTTTGGGAATCTGTGACCGGCACAATGACAACATCATGCTCAAAACAACTGGGCACATGTTCCATATTGACTTTGGAAGGTTTCTGGGTCATGCCCAGATGTTTGGCAACATCAAAAGGTGAGGGAATCTTCTGAAATGGCTCCTCAAAGACTCTGCATGGCTGCTTTGAAATTCTCATAGGATTTTCTGAGAATGCATATGCATTCCCACAAGTCATCACGCCTGGATCAGCTGTCGAAGGCATTTTATGGCTGGCTATTTTATTTTATTTTATTTGTTTTGTTTTGTTTTGTTTGTTTTGTTTTTTATTATTTTACTGTATATACCTGCCATCTTACATAATAACTCTGAATGGCTTACAACAGGTTGTTATGATGATGATGATGATGATGATGATGATGATGATGATGCTGCTGCTGCTGCTTGGTCACACAGTCAGTCAGAGGTTTAGACTGGGCTTTTATTATTTATTTATACAGTGCTACTCGAACTCCCATGTTGAATGTTTGTAATCTTCAGTCGACAAAACAGTACATCACGGGATAACAATTTTTGAATGAACCTACCTCAAATGGGCTAATGTCCACTTCAGCTTCATTGAGAAACTGACAACGGATGAGAAATGAAAGTGGGCACAATTGGTTTTTCACATAAAAAATGCTTTGCAACTGGATGGATTCCATAGGATGAAGGCAGTCTAAGAATACTATGGCGTTAACATGGAAATCACCATAGTTACACTTCAGGAAAAATACTGTTTGATATAGAAATGCAGCACTTGGCATTTAAATCAGCCAAGAGCTTCATTTTAAATATTTCATGTAAAGTAGGATTCATTTGTAATGCAATACCTAAAATATTTCACTTGGATGGAAGACAACAGTACTTGGCACTTAGCTGTCTCTCCATTATTTGGCAACAAAAATGAAGCTTAATGTGAAAATAGTTTACACAAAATAAAACTGATATAAGCCCAGTATAAAACTATGCTAATGTTATCCATTAATGTTATCCATAGAAATTAAGACTAAATGACAAAACTAAGTATTTTAGTTTTTTAACTAGGGTGGCAGCCTTAGTTAATATCCTAGAATCAGCTTAACAGAAGTAGTGGTACACAGAAAATAATTAATATTTTATGCTGATTAAAACATAGACATTAAGTGAATAATAAATAATTGGTTGCTTTTCCTTTCTGCATTTTAATATTTTTTTACAATACAACCTTTCTACTTCCATGTCTGTTGCCCTTAGGCAAGGCCTGCAGTCTTACTAAGATTAACCAAGACTAAAAAAAATATTAATAATTCATTAAGGAATGGGAATGCTTTCAACAGCTCATGTTAATGACTGTGGGATGTTTTACCATTTATATAATTATATCCTGCTTTTATTATTTTTATAAATAACTCACAGCAGGAAACACATCCAACACACCTTCCTCCTCCTATTTCTCCCCACAACAACAACCCTGTGAAGTGAGTTGAGCTGAGAGAGAGTGACTGGCTCAAGATCATCCAGCTGGCTTCGTGCCCAAGGCGGGAACTGGAACTCAGTGTCCTGGCTTCTAGCTTGATGCCTTAACCACTAGATCAAACTGGATTAACAATTATTTATTTAAAAAATTAACAAATGGTCACACATTTCCTGATATTTCTCTTTGTTTTTGAGATGTAAGCATCATGTGATAACCAAAGCTCTTCCACCTCCTTCTAGACACACATAACCAAATGTTATCACAGTGGAATAAAATGCAATAGAAAAAAAAATATGCATTCAATTTTCCACCAAGGAAGTTATTTCAATTTGACAAAATTAGCTTTGATTCTAATGCAGCCTTAATTTCCAAATTTATTTTTATTCTTTTTTTTTTACTCTAAGCTGAGAAAGAAAAAAATGAAGGACAGATTCAATATTGTCTTGAAAGAGAAGGAGAATACTATCACATCCTTGTATGTGAAAACAGTTACGGTATTAACAAAGAAAAGCATATAGTAAAAGGTCATATTAGAAGAGTTGCAAATATTCATGCTATGTCTTTCAGCATGAACAAAAGATACTGCCAGAAAATGCAGATCCTTAACTGTTGAAAAGATTTGCCAGACAGACCTAACAAAAATAACTTGTTAAATCTGCTGTTATCTTGCTAAAATCTAAAACTGCCATTCAGATGGTGTGTCCAAGAGGATGTCTGAAGAACTTTAAAATACCTCTGCTTAGAACAATTATCCTTGGTCATTTTAAATGTTATATTATTCATGAAATTGCTGGAACACAACCAATTGGGGGGAGGGTGTACTTTATGGAGTAGAAAAACAAAACAAGTAAATACTATTTGTGTCATGCTATGTGATGTCATTATTAATATTTAAGTTGGTTTTACATAACACTAGAAAAAAGAAAAATTAAATTCTAATATTGTTTTGTAAATAATATTTCAAAAGTTGATAAAAATGAGTGTAGTTAGGAATGAAGAAGAAGTAATCCTTGAAGTAACTACAATTTTAGCCACCTTGAGATACATAGATGTACCTTCTCTGTAGGGACCGGGCTCCATTTGTCTTCACATCAGACATGGCTTATGTTATCAATGGTGGTGATAAACCGCCCAGTCGTTTCCATGATTTTGTGGATCTCTGCTGCCAAGCTTACAACCTGATCCGGAAGCATACTCATCTCTTCCTCAATCTTTTAGGACTGGTGAGAAAACATTTTCCCCGCCCTATTGCTCATGCTCTTCAATAACATTGCATCCGTCCAGTCAGCACATTGTAATTCTTGCTGAACCCTTCATGTCAGTTGATCATTCAGGACGAGCTTTGGAGTTTTGCATAGTCTCCCTTTTTCAAGCATTGAGCAAAAATCAAGACAGAAAGTGCATAATCTCATCTCCAATTATTGTCCTGCCCAAAGATCTCATTTTTATTCCCGAAACCACAAAGACTAAGGACTTGTTTTATTATTGTTCTTTAGACTGTATTTGGCATTTTTATCCAGCTTCCTAAGCACCTGAGTTATTCAAATATTGTTGTTTGATAAGTTAAAGGTACTGTCACAAGATGTAAGCTGTTCCAAGTAAAGCTACCTTCTGCAATTGACTGATGGTGATTTTGTCAATGCTGATGGTGTTCAAATGGTGCTCCAGTTGTTCTAGGATTGCACCAAGGCACCTACTACTATTGATACTATTTTTGCTTTCTTTTGTCACAGTCATTTTCTATTACTTTGTCTATTTTATGGTCCCATCACTTTTTGCCTATGGGCAAATAGTAGTAATGATATGCAGACAATACCATTAGTAGTAGTATTTCAGGAAATAAGATGTTCCATTTGTAAAATTGGGATTGCCATAGTTCATATTTTCAACAACTATACCCCTTCATTTTCCAATGCTAATTTTTGATCTCTTTTTGTACTCAGATGCTCTCCTGTGGGATTCCTGAACTTTCTGACCTTGAGGACCTAAAATATGTTTATGATGCACTTAGACCACAAGACTCTGAGGCAGATGCTACTACCTATTTTACCAGGTGAGAAGATATTAGTCTTAACTCTGATAGTTAGAAATTCAAAAAAGGAAGAATGCCAAACATCTGTCTCCCAAAATCTCTTTCACCAACACTGTTCTGGGATCTTTATCAAAATCATGGAGTAGCACAGTCAACTTTACATCATCATATAACTTAGAAGTTCCATCCTTTGATACAGATTGATAGAATCCAGCCTGGGCAGTGTAGCCACGAAGCTCAACTTCTTCATTCATAACCTGGCCCAGATGAAGTTTACAACATCAGACTCCCGGCCAACATTGTCATTTGCCCCCCGTGTGCACACAATCAAGACATCTAGCCGTATCGTTGAAATTTCTCTCTGCCGACATGAAAAGGTCTTCAATCCCAGCAAAGGATATGTGAGTCCTTTTTATGGCCATTTTGTTAGAGGGCACTATAGTAGAGACAATGCTAGAGCAGCTGCTCTAGATAAGTGACGCTTAAAGCAAGGGATAGTTTATACCAAATACAGAAATAATGTGGAATCTGCAGTTGAACCATATGAACTTTCATTTTTGTCTTTCAGATTTACATTCTGAAGGTGAAACGAGAGCACCCTTCTGAAGTCACGTTCATTCAGCGCACATTTGAAGAGTTCCAGGAGCTACACAACAAGCTACGCCTTATCTTCCCCTCTTCGCATCTCCCAAGGTCAGTCTCCATTTTGCTTATAACCAGTGGTGGAACTCAATTTTTTTTACTACCAGTTCTGTGGGCGTGGCTTAGTGGGCATGGCAGGGGAAGGATACTGCAAAATCTCCATTCTCACCCCACTGCCGGGGAAGAATACTGCAAAATCCCCATTCCCTCCCCACTCCTGGGGAAAGGATATTGCAAAATCTCCATTCCCACCCCACTCTGGGGCCAGCCAATGGTGATATTTGCTGGTTTTCCGAACTACTCAAAATTTCCACTACTGGTTCCCCAGAACCTTCTGAATAGCACCCCTGCTTATAACCTTCATTTTTCCTTGATGCTGTACTCAGCACACTCCTGCAATTAACTAGGGAAACTGTGAACTTATTTACGATTCTCCATATGCTTTTCTGAATGAAATGCAATTTTTCTATTAGGAAAGAATCAAAATCTGGGATTGAAGTAATAAAAAAAGATAATTTAGTTCTTCATCTGTACATTCATGGTGGGGCAATCACTTGTTTTTCAGGAAGTGCATATTATTATTATTAACCCATCTTCTGGAGTACATAGGAGTGGGAAAAGCTGAAATGATTTCGGTTTAGGAAATAGATATAGTAGGTGTGCTTATACATATGACCATATATACCCATTTTGACCTGGGTTAAAAATAACCTAAGCAATGACATCAGGTTCGGAGAGCATATAAAACGTGGCTGGATGCGGCATCTGAATTGCAGGCATGTGTTGAACACCCTGCCTTTTTGTCAAGCCAAGAAGAGTTTGATTCTTGCACGTTTACTAGGACAGTTACCTCTTAATAGCATGCCGTGATGTTGCAAGCAATCCTAAATTGGTTCCCTTCTTTCCATAGCTTTTTTTCTGGGGAGCACCATTTTCTGAACCTTTTTACTCCTTCTGGGTGAATGTATGGAGAGAAATCAGAATTTGGCATTCTCACTTTTTTTTTTAACATGAAGCAATTCCTTCCATGTACAGGACTTCTCAGAAGCAACCATAACTTTGAACCCTTCTGCTTCAGAAATGTTCTTGATGGTTGGGCTCACTGCTTAAATGTCTCTTTCTCCCCCACCCAATCCAATTTCCCAGCTTCCCTAGCAGGTTTATAATTGGACGATCACGAGGAGAGGCAGCCGCTGAGAGGAGGAGAGATGAATTGAATGGCTACATCTGGCATCTAATTCATGCAGCTCCGGAGGTTGCTGAGGTAACATGGATGAAGAGATTTCATACTAGCAAAACTAAGAAGAATTTGTAAGCAAAGGCTTCAATATATAATAGTTGCACCTGAATTATTCCTGCAGTTTGTCCCCAGGATTCTTGTCTAGACAATTTTGCTTGATTATTCTCCTGAAAATGTTAATAGCTTTTCTCTTTATTGCCATTCCTGAAGTTACTTTAGACTGCTAGTACTGAAGCATGCTGGGTCCTAGGATGCATCAAGATTTTCCTGATGCTTGATATTCTGCTAGGTTATTTGCACTGCAGAAGAGAAAGACAAGGCTGAAATCTCTTACCCTCGTGCATGTGGCCCACATCTTCAGTGCTGTTAGCAGTGATGAATTGATGGTGTATCCTCACTGCTATGTTAATAATGTTCGTGATGAGAAAAATGTCAAAAATCTCAGATTTTAGATATATATAAGCTGAATCTTAACTCTTGGCAGTGTTGGAGTGGGCACATAAATTAGTGACACCTTATTTGCAGAATAAGTGTATTGTCTCTAATGTTGAGGTTTTCTTGCAGTGTGACCTGGTATACACATTTTTCCACCCTCTTCCAAGGGACGAAATTGCTGCAGGCACCAATCCAGCACCAAAGCCCGCAAGTAAATATCAGTATTATGCAAGTGGTAAGAGTGTAGAGTCTATATTTAGAATGTTATATACAATATAGCTTCATTTTGTAAGCTCTAAACACTTAACAATAACATTTAACAACAGTCATTGGGATCACAATTTCTGTTGCTAAGCTTTGGAAAGCTAAGCAGTTATAAAGAGCAATGTCATGTAACTTTACCTCTTCGAGATGAAAATTACAACACTTCTGCTTGCTGTTGTTAAGCACTCTCACAATCATTAAGCACAACATTGTTCGGTTGCCATTTATGACCTCCTATTGGCTTCCTCGTTGACCATGTTTATAGGAAGCTGCCAAAGAAAGTTGCAAATGGTGTTCCCGTGATCATGGGATGCTGTGACTTCGTAATTGTGAGCCAGGTGCCTGGTGTCTGGATCACAATCATGTAACTGCAGGGAGGTTGCAACTGATGTAAGGCAAGGACCTGTTTTAAGTACTCATTCAGAAGTCTGAACAGTTGCTAAATGATTGGTCCTTAAGTAAGGACCACCTTATAGTCTATGAAGTGTTTTTACTAATATTGTCCATCAGACAGCAGTACACAACCCATTTCACTGTATTTGGAATTCATCTGATACACATAACTACAGCTCTTATGGGCTTCAATCCTGTTATGATGGTGTTATCCATTCAAGTTGTGCCTGACTCTTGGTGATTCTACAGGCCAGGTGTCTCCACATCTTCCGATCTTGCACTACTTCTTTGTCAATCCTATAGAGGAGGGGTGTCCAACCCCTGAGCCATGGATCTGTGGCTGCGCAAGTGAGCAAAGATTCATGCACATGCACAGGATCTAAGTAGCACGTGAAACCATGTGTTGTCATTGTCCCCCGTCCGTGGGAAAAAATTGGAAGCAGCTGCTATAGAGAATCCTTTAGACTTTGAACATAAGGTTTCTTATATTGACTCAACCAATTCAAATGAGAACTGATGTACCAGTTAAAATGGGGCAAAATATATAGGATATTAATGTACATTGATTTTGTGTTAATATTCTTCATATTTTAGAGTTTTAAAAGGGATTTTCAAAAGTATGACAAATATTTTTTACAAAAAGTACAAATATTTCTGCTCTTTGTAGCTGCTCCTATCTCTGCTGCTAAGCGAAATATAATTTTATTTCATGTTCCTTTTTCTTAGATGCTGTATGGTCCCAACCAGTTGGAAAAGTTGGTGGAGAGGTGAAATTATCAGTATCCTATAAGAACAACAAGCTCTTTATAATGGTGATGCATATCCGTGGCCTCGTAAGTGCTTAACATTAGCTATTTTAATGGTGTCTTCTAACCAATTTTCTGCACATTTATACAGCCCAAAGAACTGATTAATCTAATTGACTTAATTTCTCTCTTTTAGCAGCCTATTCAGGATGGCAGTGATCCTGATCCTTATGTTAAGACTTATCTTCTGCCCGATCCTCAGAAAACCACCAAGAGGAAAACCAAAGTTGCTCGAAAAACTTGCAATCCAACTTATAATGAAATGGTATTTGTTTGTTCACCTTGTGTTAATGAAGTAGCCCTTGCATAGATTCAGAAATCCCAAGTGCAGGCAGAGTTGGAGCAGATAAAGTGGTGGGCTGATTCATTCCGAAATCATTGTAGATTGTGAAAAGAGATATGAATTTACTTTTTGAGCTCACTGCTTGCTTGATTCTGGAGATTTAACATTTAGAGAGTGGATTCAATTCCAAAACCTTTGCTGAAATTGTCAATTTGCTTAGGCCAGAATATAGACCATTCATTCTGGTGATAATTGTGTGAAATAAGCTCATACTACAGTGCAGCTTACACAACTACAACCAACAAAACTTCTAATTAACATGGCATAAGTTTTGTACAGAGAATTACAATCTGATGCTTTGCCTCTTGCTTCTAATACTTGCAAAACTGAGATGCAGTTGCTACGCACAAGGCCTATCCATCAACAGTAGCTAGATCCATATAGGATTCTGCAGGCACCAAAATATTATCCATTAATACATTGCCAATTGAAATTATCTTATTCTATTTGCATGTATTGAAGAATTATAAAGTAGATTTGTTGTGTTTGTGAAGGATTATAAAATGGATTAGTGAAACAATAAATCAGAGAAATAACCTGGTAATAAAATGCACATATTTCATAAACAATCTAAAGTAGTGGCATCCCTAGGTAATGTAGGGAAAGAAATATCTGAAACCCAACAGCCTATCTAAGAGATGATGCTTAGTTAGCACGACCAATTTGATTTACTAGGAAGCAAGGTATTTTGATTTTAGGCATTGAGATTGTCTAGTTATTGAGCTATACCAACCGTATTATTCTAGCAAATGTAGTGACCTCTCTAGTAGGAAGTGGTCAAAGGAAATTGACTTCAAAAAACACACTTCTATCTAATAAAAATTCTTTTATCATTTTACAATAAATTTTATTTTAAATAGTATATTAGAATATACTTTGCCTTACAGTTACTTTTTCATCACTGCAGTAACTGCAAACAGTTGCTAAACGAGGCATATGCTAAATGAAGAGAAAGTTAGATGTGAGAAGGCTAATGTTCTGCAACTTTTGGTATCTTCCAGCTTGTCTATGATGGAATTCCTAAAGGAGATCTGCACCAGAGGGAGCTGCATCTGAGTGTCCTGAGCGAAGAGGGCTTTTGGGAGAACATCCTCCTTGGCGAGGTTATAATCAGACTACGAGATTTAGATCTCACACAGGAGAAGATGGGTTGGTTTGAACTGGGCTCTAGGAGCCATGGGATCATGTGAGAAGCAGGAAGGCAGCCTTAGCTTCTTTGGAACTACTTTGGCCCATGGAAGTCCCTGGGAACTAGTGCATGTTCCAGGAGTTGTATCCTGGTATAAAACTCGAAGGATTTAATTTTCTGCAAATAAGAAGATGGACATTTTGTTTCTGTGCAAATGAAGAGTTAATTTCCTGTGGAGAGTGAACATGTTGGGGTTAAGTCATGATAGGGAATCCTATGACTTGAAATGGCTGCTGTAGACTTGTATCTTTGAATACATTTACCTTGTGTCAAGGGAGCAATGACTTAACTGAGGGGGAGGGTTTAAATATTAAAGGCCCCTCCCCCTCCCCTTTGAGATATTTTTTACTTTGTTTTTTAAACAATTTGAGGCCAGATGTGAATTGTAGGATGGAATCTAGATGGAGAGGAACTTTGCAGAGTAATGAATGTTATAAATTAAGTTCTTATTGGACTTTCATAAGGTATTTTTTATTTTAAAGGAACATTTGCATAAGTATGTGTGATGGGTTGGGAGATATGTGGATTCAGTATGAATGGAAGATTTAAACCCTTATCTCTGGGACAGGAGCTAGTGTGCTCCAACACAAGCCATCATGGAGACATTGCTTCCAAAGGAGAGCAGTAGTACTTGCACAAGCGTAGAACTTACATTTTTGATTTCTTATGATATGTAATCTAAAAAGCATGCTCTCCTGGGTAAACATCTGGACTTTTTTGGAGAAGGCAGAAGGCAACTCTATTGTTGATTACACCCATGCAGAAACAACGGCCTTGACCTTAACGTGACTAAGAGCGATGTCTTATTTTTCAATCTTAGCTTTTCTAAATTGTCTCTTACATATATGGTGTTCTAGTCAGTCTCAAGAGATTGGATGGGATAATTTGTGCTAAGTCTTAGAAGCAAAGAGTTTTTCATTTACCCAAGCTAGGGAATCATTGATTTCCTCTTTCATAATCACCAGTGTCAAAGAACTGATTCTTTAGATTAGCCAAGGATCCCTTTACCCGTCAATTTGTAAAGCATGGTCATTTATTTCCAGGCTACTTAATTGAAATAAATAACATATTAATGAGTCTTTAAAACTTTTATTCATCACAGGCTTTTCCTCCAAGATTGCAAGTGAAAGACAAAGTGGGTGAAACTTCTGAAAGTATTTGTGTTTATGACATTATTGTAATAACTCTTTAAAGCTGTTGGCAGTGACAAATTGCATTGTTGCCCTTTCTCCAAGAAGTAAAACTTTATAGAAAATGATGCGGGGTTCGGGAAAGTACCAACTATGAAAACTTTTTTCTCTTAAGAATAGATAATTGCGGTTGGTTTTTTTTATTTTTTTTATTTTTTTATTGTTATTAATATTTTTAAAAGAGGCAAAGAGTTTTTCCACATCACAAGAACTTCTACACCACTTCCTTGCCTCAATGCCTACCATCTTCTAGCTCTTGCTGAATTGTTTACAGCAGGAACTCACAAAAAAAATATATATTTAAAAATTGGCACGTTTCTCAGGATATGAAAATGTGAACTCTATTTTTTTTTTAACTTAGTTATTCTGCCAAATTCTATTTGGAGTTTTTCCTCCAAACTTATGGGAGAAATAATTTTTGTTCACTTTTGAGCTGAAGGCTTCTTTTTACTTTGTGTAATGATGTAACTGGATTTCAAAAAGACAACTATATGAGTTAATTTGGGGCATGGCCTTTGATTATATCTTCCATTCTATAGGAAATGAGATAAAGGTGGCATCTTATGAATACCTGTGTCTTTCTACGTTGTAAAATGGTGATATTGGAAATAAATAAAGGAATTGGAATGCAATAGAGACTAGTATATCCATTTTAGTAGCAAAAGGATTGGAAATATATATGTCTTTTCAAATAACTATATCATCAACACAAAATATGGTAAGATTTCGTCCAATGCATTGTAAAAATGGTTGAACTATAGCCCATTCTTTTAGAAAAGTAAGAATAGAAAATAGCTCACCCCAACTATTGTTTCCCTACTTAAGATACATTTAGAGAAAATACTTTAAAATTACATGAAGAAATTACATTCCTAATTCCTCATTCATAGTATTCTCTTGTATAAAACAGAAGCTAAATTCTTGGAATAGGTCTTCATGAAAACAGAAATTTACAATTTTCCTTGAAAAAGAGTTTTTCATATATATAGAATCAACAAGGAAACAATAACTCAGAGCAGATGTCTGTGGTGTTTATGATCCTATTTTTGATTCTCTGATTACTGATGGCTCAGGATATGACAAGAAAATATTTGAATTTCTTGGCCATTTCACTTCCACTTTCCCTAGTTTCAACACTGGAAAAGAGCTGTGCCTCTTTATACCAATGCATTCTTATATTCTACCCTTAGCTATGCTAGAGGGTCTGTGTGATGTAAGAAGCCTGCCTCTCTGGAGCTATATTAATGAAACAGTTGAATCATACCTTCTTATATTACTTTTTTTCTGAAGAGATGCCCAAGGGACATTGATAATACCTCACATTCAAACACTTCCTCACATTATGATGAAAGCCATGTTCAGCATTATCTGATCAAGATTTTGGAATACACAGGGGTACGTTTGCAGTAGCAGCCTGAAAAAGAGACCAGCAAAACAGGTTTTCTAATCTCCCTATGCTCTAAGATAGTTTAAGAATAGTTTGCAATAGGGTTTTATTATCTTTGCCATTCCAAATTGCCCCCAATTTACTTAGGCATTTTACCTCTTCTTTGAATAAGGCTAAATGATGTGTTTTACATTTTAATTCTGTTTTGATATTATTGTACTATTATTCTGATCAGTAACCATGATAAAGAATAACTGACATATACTGCTGGAGGCAACTTATCCATTCACAAAAAGATTGCTGCCCATAATTAGTTAAATGTTGCCTGCCACTGCCTCTATCTTTCCTGAAAGTTATTGTCTTTTATCCCAAATTGATTTTTTGTCTTCTTGGATAGGTGGGCATAAGAATAAAATACTGAGCTGCATGTGATTAGCAATTTACAGGTAGTCCTCAACTTATGACCCCAAAGATTTATGTTGCTAAGTGAGAAATTCGTTAAGTGAGTTTTGCCCCATTTTATGACTTTTCTTGCCACAGTTAAGTGAATCAAGTTAAGCTTCAAAGTATTGGTAACCACCTTTAAAGCACTCCATGGCATAGGACCTGGATACCTTCAAGACCGCCTGCTGCCACCAGTGGTCTCCCATCAACCAGTTCGCTCCCACAGAGAGGGCCTTCTCAGGGTGCCGTCGGCCAAGCAATGTCGACTGGCGGCCC
>JANHZT010001435.1:54353-68288 GCA_032468215.1 Stegonotus admiraltiensis | reverse complement strand
TGTTTTTTATTCTGGCTGTACACCGCCCTGAGTCCCTCGGGAGAAGGGCGGTATATAAATTTAATAAATCATCATCATCATCATCATCACTGCGGTTGTTAAATTAGTAACACGGTTGTTAGGTAAATTTGGCTTCCCCATTGACTTTGCTTGGCAGAAGGGGATCACACAACCCCAGGACACTGCAATGGTCATAACTATGATGCAGTTGCCAAGCATCTGAATTTTTATCACATGATCATGGTGATGCTGCAAAGGTTGTAAAGGTAGTGAAAAACAGTCATAAGTCACTTACAAGTACCGTTGTAACTTTGAACGGTCCCTAAATGAACTGTTGTATGTCAAGAACTACCTATACTTGCTAAAATTCAGGAAAAGTAGATAATGCTGGAAGCTAGTATTTGCCTTCACAATATGCCAAAATCCATTTTTAATTCAAATTATTTCTTTTTAATGAAGTCAGGTAAGGCAAGGTGGATGGCCTGCATAAAGAGATGTAATCCCAGCCACATGTTAGGGAAACTGGAGTTAAAAGAGACTGAAGATAGCTGTGAAGGCTGGTTCTCTGACTGATAAAGAATTTTAATTCCTATTTCTCAAATTGTCAAAACAGGTGCAGTCTGCTTCTCCTCTATAAAACAGACAAGCCACCTCTCCTTTCCATAGACATATTTTAATCACTCTTATTAATTCAGAATTGTTCTTGAAATGAACCATTTGCAGAGCATGCTATTATTAGAGACCTAACCACATTTAAAAGTACTCTAGGAAACATAATGTAACAAATTGCCTATTCCAGGTTTCTCAACCTTGGCAGCTTTAAGATGGGTGGACATCAACTCCCAGAATTCCCCTGCCAGCAACCCTGGCCTAGTCTTGTATTGGAGGATACTGTGCTTTTAAAAACTGTATACCAGTGGATATATTAATAACTGAAAACACAGCATCCCAACCACCAAAGTCAAAAAATTTTCCCATTACAGAATTTAACTCAAAAGAACAAAAAGCACATTCTCTTCTTTTTAACATTCAACATCTGACTGTACTTTTGGGGGATCCTTCAGTAGTAGTAGAGTATCAGTGCAATTTATACAATTTTTACAAGTTACAAGAAGAAAATTAAAAACTTTTTGGTTTGCTTATATTGTAAAAATGTGGGATGATTTTTATGACTGACACAAGGCTCATCTAAGGTTGTGTTAATTACCTAGCAACATAATGACACCTATAGCATTGATTGCACAGCTATTGCAACAGTATTATAACATAGGAAAATAAACAACAATAACAATGGATAATTCCAATGACCCTCTTGGCCATTATACAATTTTCCCATGAGTTTGAGGTTCATTCCAGGCTTTATGTGGCATGATAACATCTGCACTCCAAAAATGAGTATGGTTGAGATTCATCTGATGACATATTCAGTCTTTTAAGTGGTAAAATATATGCTGTAGATTATTTTGTCACTTTAAACTACCTCCAAACTTCAAGAACGGCACAGAGGGGATGCTAATAGATCACACTTTTTACCTCCCTATATACTTGATTTAATTAATATTGATTTTTTTTCTTTTTAAGGCAAGTGCCTAGTCTCTAAGAGAGAGAGAAAGGTCAGTGGTGTACTTGTTATTTGATATGTATCTAATTAATCCACAATAATAGAAATGTGTTTTCTTAAACATATCCTATAAATTCTGCAAATTGGTGTTTAATGAATGAACATACTAATCAGAACATAAGGAGGATGTCTCAAATTAAAATACTGACTGAATTATCTAATTATCTAGTGAGGACTAAATCGGAAAACAGCTCATAAAATTGAATAAAAGATTTTACCCGATTCTATTCAGGCCTTTAATATGTCTTTTTAAATTGTTGAATTAGTAATGTATACACTATGTATCTGTGTATCAATGTCTGAATAGTTCATTCTTTGAAATGCTTACACATACTCACATATCTTTAGTGAATAATGAAATTCAAAAGTAACTTGACAAAAAGTATCAGTCTTGCATAAATGCAGCAAAGAATTTAATCCAACAAGAAAAATATATGCATTCTTTGATAAGCTGCCAAAATATTCTCCAGAGGAAAGGTAGATATAATTAAAGAAGTCACAGATCAAAAGAAAGTCAAGTTTCACATTGTTGGAAGAAATATCCAGGTCCAGGTCCAAGCTGGGAGAAAGGCACTGGAAACAAAATAGAAGCTGATTGGAAAGAAAGGTTCCCTTTATTGATGAGGCAGAACCACCAACCACATGTGATTCTGGGACAGCCGACCAAATAGAGTTGAGAGCGGGTGGGTTTTTATATCTTCTGGATTACTATGGGGTCATGTAGCTGGTCATGGCTGGCTCTATAGGCAAATGGGGAAATGCAAATCCTAGGTCCGTGATGGTGAACCTATGGCACGCATGCCACGGGTGGCACGCGGAGCCATATCTGTGGGCTCACAAGCTCAGCTCCAGTGCACACATGTGTGCCAACCAGCCAATTTTCGGGTCTTCTGGGGCCACCAGAAGTAAGGAAACAGGCTGTTTCCAGCCTCCAGAGGCAACTGGAGCCTGGGGAGGGCGAAAAACAGGCCTACTGGGCCCACTGTTCCATCACGTGCCAAAAGCGGGAATGCGGGTGGATCACGCACGCATGCTTGGTGGGGCGCATAGCATTATGGGTGTGGGCAGGTCTGCGCACGACCCCCCGCACTCCCACTTTTGGCACACTATGACAAAAAGATTAGCCATCACTGTCCTAGGTGTTTGTCTGAGCTAATTCTGTCAACCTTTTGTTTGTTGCTTATCGGAGTTTGTGTCTTGACCCAATCTTTCTGAATGGATTACCAAACCTGCATTTCTAAAAGCTGGTCTCTTCAGTTTCTGTTTGGGGCAGGGAAACTGGGACTGGTTTCTGCCTCCCGTAAGATTTTCCCCATTTTTTATTTATGGGAAATATTCTATCCTGCCATTTTAAATATTTCCCAAAATATTTCATCCTTCTAGGAGGCGGGGTGGCTTCCTACAACATCTATTAGCATATTTTTTGGTAAGATGGAAGGTTTATTACAACTATCTCATTAGATTTTTAATGCATCAACTAAATTTTGAGATTAAAAAGCATGTAATTAGTGCTTGCCTAATCATACTATCATTTAATATACCAAAAATAATGTCAAAATGTCAAAGTATTTTGCGGAAATGGCTTATTCTTTAAACATTTCCTAAATTTTTATTATGCGGGTCTTGTACATTCAGAACAAGTTAATGTTCTGAATATTTTTCTAACCATATGTTTAAGATTGTAACAAAGTAATCTGGACGTAGTGGTTAAGGCACCAAGCTTGAAAGTGGGAGGGCATGAATTCCTGCCTTACGCATGGAGCCAGTTGGGTGACTTTGGGCCCATCATTCTTCTCAGGCAATGGCAGATCACTTCTGAAATCTTAACAAGAAAACTGCAGGGACTTGTCAAGGCAGTCACAAAGAGTCAACACCAACTGAAATACACAAAAATAAAATCAAAAAAAAAATGTAAATATCACTGGAGTTTGTTTTTTAAAAAAACTACATTGGGATGATAGCTTTAAAATATGGTTCTCAGTAAATAAAGAAAACATGCAAAATCTCCAGCTGCACACTAATTTTTAGTAGAAACAGAATAGTGAATTCAAATAAACTTTGATCTAAAATCTCAATTGATTCTTTGCTATTCTTGAAACAAGGCTAGCTTATCTAGTGGTTCCACCAAACTAAACAACCTTTGAGGTCTTGTCTACTACTATCTTATTACTATTTGCTAAGCAACCCAACCTTTGCACCAATTTGTAAAATTTTGCAAACCTTCCTACTCTTTTCATAAAGGCTTCACAGGTTTGCACAATGTCAGATTATAAGCCATGATTACAAATCATAATGGCTAGATCATGTTCTGACTTAGCATGGTGTATGAACCAGGCCATCTCAAGACATAATATGGGCGGTATGTTTTGACTGCCTGTGTTATGGGACCACAACAATGGTTTATTAGCCTGGTTTAGAGCTTGAAGTGTTATATGAACACAGCCTATATGTTCACCTGCAACTAGCAGCAAGAAATAAAACTCCAAGTTTAGAAATGCTTGGAAATCTAGGTGAGAAGTAGAATTCTGTAACATTTTGCAATGAAGTGCAAATTCTGAATGCTGGTAAACTCTCCAGCAATCCTGATGTATAATCTGAGTTAACAAATCCAATGTTCGGTTTTCCTGTAACAGTTGTGGGTTTCTTTCCCCAAACATCTAGGGGATGCTCTCATTCTAACTGAAGAAAAGAACAGAAGATGTAGGTAGGATAACTCCTAAATTGTTTCTGGCAAAAGTAGCAGTCAAATTTTCTTGAGTCAAGCGAAACTATAAAGTTTACACTGAACGATATGCAGGACAGAATGTATCTGCCCTCAGTGTGGAAGGAATTGCCACACTCAAATTGGCCTTTTTAGTCACACCAGATGCTGTTTTAGGACCTCTTTCCAGAGCACGATACCATAGTCTTTTGAGACTGAAGGTTGGCAATGCAATGCAATGCAGGACTTCACTATAATTTGCTAATTGTACTGCTTCTGATCCTTCATTACTTAAAAAAAACAAAACTACTGGCTGATGCAATCCTAGGCAGTGGCAACCTCCCAGTTAGCCCTATTCCCTCTCGACCGGAGGCGGGGCTACGTTTGACTAATCGCAAACTGTCAAAGGATGTCTAGATTACCCGGATGGTGATAGAAGCCCCACCCGCCTTCTCACTGCTTCTCTTCTTGAAACTGTAAGAGGCTACACTTCTTTCCTCCTCGCAACGAAATGGGCGCCTGCGCGTTCGCTCCCTCCTGAAAAGGGTCTTCCGCCCTCAGCCTTAACTGCTCTTTCCCTTTTCCGACCGCCGCCATTTTATTCCTCTCGCGGAACGTGCCGTGAAAAGCCAAAAAGGGTCACCGCCATTCGCTGAGAAGATGGCATGGCCCAGCTCGGGGAGAAGAGGCCTTTTCCACCTTAGAAATCCCTCAACTGTCACAGGCCGACAAAAGCGGCCTATTCACCTCGGGTGGAAGCGCTGAGGTAAGGAAGCACCCTCACCCATGGAGCCCCTGAGGGAAGGAGAGCAGGCGGCCTCTCGCCTCAACGTTTGCCCTCCCTCGTTGCCGGCCCCTGAGCCCGACGCCCCGTTTTCACTGCTGCGGCTCTTGTCACAGCTGCTGCAGCGCCTCCTGCCCGGTCCTATCAGTCCCCTCTTCTGGCTGCCTTCCGAAGTCCACGCCACCGCGCCGGAGACTTCGGTGCCAGTGTGGGAGACGCCCGGCTTGCCTCCCATTTTGGCCGTTCAGCATCAGCTGCGCGTGGTCTCTACCTCCTACGTGCTGGGGGGCACCGACAAGAACAACTCCGTGGCCGGACCTCTGCGAGCTAAGTTTCCCGAGATCTTGCTGCCGGCCCCGTGGCAGCCACATAAAGCCGTTCTCGACGAGCCAGACACCGATTGCGGCTACCACAGCTTGGAAGTCGAGGAGCAGCTGCGGGAGGCCTGGGCCCCAAAGGAGCGTGGCGGGGAAGCCCAAGAAGAGCGGGATCCCGCCAAGGCCTATCAGTCTCTGGATAGGGACGGCGCTGAGTGGGAAGCGGCTGTGGAAGTTAGCTCCGAGGTAGAACCCGACCTGCCGGTGGTGGCCAGACCGGCCTGCCCTAACAAGTTGATCGATTACATTCTGGGGGGCGCATGCAGCGGGGATGAGAGCGAGGAGGAGGACAACGATGAAGACGAGGAGGAGGAGGATTGGTATGAGGAAGACGACGATGATGATGGCTTTGACAGTGAAGAATTCCTTTCAGAGTCAGAAATAAGCCAAGATGGAGAAAGCAATGATCTGTGGAACTCTTTCTGTAGGCCCGATCCATACGACCCGTGGAATTTCACGGCAGCTATGCAGACTGCTGAGAATGTGGGAGAGGAAGGGTCTACAAGAGAGTCAAATGAAGGCGATGTGGTAGAGGAATCTTCTTCCTGGAGTGAAAGTTCTTGTGAGGAAGATGAATGGGAGTCTGGTAGCCTAGATGAATCTGAACATCTGAAATTGTGGAATTCTTTCATTAATTTGGACGATCCTTATAACCCTTTCCATTTTAAGGCACAATTTCAGACTGCAGGAAAGAAAGGGAAAAGTGACTTGAAAGGATCTAAGGGTTTAAGCCTTAGCCCCTCTCAACATAGTATCTTACTTAGCTGTCAACTTCACCTGTTTGATAATGGAGGCACTGAAAATTCGAGGTATGGCATCCTCTCTAGGGAAAAGTGTAAGAAGAAGAAAAAGGTATGATTACTTTTTATTTGTATATTGTTAATGTTGGGAGAGATTCTTTCAATAGTGAATTCATTTGCATTCTGGGATATGCAAAAATCCGGGATAACCTTTGCAAAAGATAAGCGTATGGTTTAAGTAGTGGTTCGAACTTTTAATGAAAGTTAAACCTTGTAGTTTGCATTATCCCAACTCCTAGTAAATTGCTTCATTGTTTTCAGATTATAAAGCCCTTTTTTTGAGAGAGATTTGGCCTCTGATCCAAGATGTAATAGCTAAAGTTCTGCTTGCTAATACAACAAAATTAAAAAAAAGCATTTAAAAATTTCAAGTATTTGGAGATCTTTCTTAAAGAAAAATTAGGCTTTCCCTTTCATATACTCTTAAGAATACTTCTTGTATTTTAATTACTTTATTTTGTTGATTTAATTAAAACGGGGCATTTCATGCAAAAAAAGGCCAGGCTCTTTGATTTAAATGGGGATTCTCATACTATGTACAGCTTTTTCTAGAACAAAATCACAATTCAGCTGCTTTGCTTTTTCTGAGGCCATATTAAAAGATCTCTTCCCCCTTTCCTCCAGCTGATGTGTTACTAAGTTGGAGGTGGTACTATCTAGTGCAGTGGTTCTCAACCTTCCTAATGCCGCGACCCTTTAATACAGTTCCTCATGTAGTGACCCCCAACCATAAAATTATTCCAAAGATGATTGAAAATATGTGTTTTCCTATGGTCTTAGGCAACTCCTGTGAAAGGGTCATTCGACCCCCAAAGGGGTCGCGACCCACAGGTTGAGAACCACTGATCTAGTGCAAGTTTGTATGGTTTTTTGCAGCTGCCTGCTCTTGATAACTTGTAACTCCATTTGGTAAAGCAGTGATCAGATAATACAGTGCTTAAAGTAGTTCTGTGTGGTTGAACGCATGAAATTCCCTAGGATGACTTTCAAATTCTTCAAAAGAGCATTTAATTTTATTATTTAGTCATACTTGAAATAGAATATTCTGCAAAAGTCATTGTGGTAAATTGTTCTTAGATTGAAAAAAATGAATTAATGTTTTTTATCTGATATATAATTTTAGTCTTGAAAATTAATGTTCATTGCAGTGTTTCTTTTTATAAAGAAAAATAACAGCATATGTAACATGATTTGAACATAAGGGATCTACTTTTTATTAAGACAGTTATAATCTCTTAACCCTCAAGAAGTACAAATCGCACCTCAACTCCAGTTTTGTAACCTGAAGTAGGGTTAGAGGTGGTGATTGGTCAAAGAGCATCCAGTGAGCTTTATGTCTGATATCAGCGTTAAATATGCTTTTATATACAGACACATTAATTGGACATGCTTACCCAGTTGTAGACATTCTGGTGTCTGCCACATATTTTGTACTATGACTACTATATGCTCTAGCTGACATGACAGCTGTTGGGAATATCCTGAATTATCCAAAACATGTTATTTTTGCTTTAGCCACTAGTTTGCGCTAGCTTTTATGAAGCAGTATAGTGGATTACTGTAAAGAAAATGAAGTTAATGATTTACTGCTTATAATTTAAATATATAAATGACCCATTGATGGTGCGCTTCTAGATCTTTTTGTTCCCCTTGGTTGATAGATTAATTTTATGATTTTAATTCTATTCTAATGATAACTTAGCATTTTTGCCATTTTAGTTTTGCCTTCTTGGTTAAATAATACAGCTTGTATCTACCATAATTTATATTGTATAGAACTAGAAGGAATAAAGATGTCACAAAATAACATGTTTTCAGAAATTCCTAAAGATATAAAATAGTGTATTTTAGATTATTCTTCCCTGTAAATCATTCAGTGACTACTTTCAAAACACATTTAAAGTCCCTTGTGTAACTTTCTAGTGACAAGAAAATTAATGAAGATCTGTATGCAATATATAGCATAATATTACATGACCTGGTAATGGTACCCTAGAGAAAATTGTAGCATGATGTAAAAGGCAAGAAAGGATAAGGCACAGAGGGAGAAGCTGATGTAACTTATCATTTTGTATGAAGGTACTATCTTGGAGTGGAATGATTTTATGCATAACCCTAGTACTACATTAAAAATGCCAAGTAATATAGTACAAATTGTTTTAGGACCACTTAAATATAAGCTTTTGACCTGTTTACAAAAGAAGAAAGTGAGAAAGATTGTTAAGCAAGGTAAAGTAGGTAAAGGTAAAATTGTGTTCTGTTAATGAGGGAAGGGAGAGGAATTATGATAATTCTTGGTTAGATTTTTGCTGTTTTGACATTTTGATGGTCTACTTTGTCCTGATTCCTTAAATGGCTTAATTGCATTAAACTTTAATTGCTATAAACTGAGGGGTTTTTTTACAAACAAATGTCATATATAAGTCTAGTGCTTTTATAAATCATTTGTGCTTAACATGGAAGAAGCAACAAGTCAGGTCAAGTCATAAGTTAATTTAGGAACAATAGCAATAGACCACAGAACACAGCCTACTTCTTGGCAAGATAGAACAATATCACCACCAGATGGATTTATAATTGGCTGGTCAATGGCACTCAGCATGTAGCCCTTAATTGGAACTACATCTACTTTTAGAGAAGCATGCAGTGGGCACCTCAGGGTTCTGTCTTGGTCTCAGTGCTCTTCAACATCTTCATAAATGATTTAGATGAGGAAATTAAAGGGGATCTCATCAAATTTGCAGATGACACCAACCTGGAGGGAATTGCTAATGTTTTGAAAAGATAGACTCAAGATTCAAAAGGATCTTGACAAACAAGAAAAATGGCCCTTTCCAATAAGATGTAGTTCAATGGTGAGAAAAGTAAGGCCCTGCACTTAGGCAGAAAAAACTAAATTATATTCTATAGAATAGATAATATCTGGCTCAATAGCAGTAACTGCGAGATGGATCTAGGTTTAAGTGTGCTACAGCTGCCAAAAAAGCCAATGCAGTTCTAGGCTGCCTCAACACGGGAATAGCATCAAGATCATCAGAATAGTGCCACTTTATACCACACTAGTGTGGACTTGGAATACTGCATCCAGTTCTGATCATCAAGATACAAAAAAAGATGCTGGGACCCTAGAAAGATAGTCCAGAGAAGAGCAACAAAGATGAGAAGAGGTCTGGAGATTAAACCTTAAACTGAACAGTTGCGGGAACTATATTTAGGCTAGCAAAGAGAAGGTGACATGATACCTTTCTTCCAGTACTTGAGGGACAATCATAGAAATGAGGGAGTTGACATATTCTCCTGAGGACAGGACAAGAAGCAGCATGTGGAAACTTGTTAAAGAGAGAACCTACCTGGAACTAAGAAATTTCCCAACAGTGAGAGCAATTAAGCATTAGAACCGCCTGCCTCCCAGAGTTGTGAGTACTCCATTGCTGGAGGTTTTCAAGAAAAGAGTGGACATTCATTTGTCCAGGATGACATAAGGACCTCCTGCCTTGGGCAGGGGGTTGGACCAGGGTCCCTTCCAGCCCTGTGATTCATAGTTGAGAAAAATTCATAGCATATCAGAGTACACATCCAAACACAGCCGATTTTCTTTATGTGAAAAGTTTCCGTGTAGCAGATAACTTTAATAAATAACTTAGCAAGAAAGCAGTAACATTATTTATGTAAATATTAGATTGTACCACAGCATAAACACCAAATTAAATATATATATTACACAGGAATCTCTTCCACAGTGGCATAGTAGAGTTAAAAAATGCATTATTTTCTTCTCCCAAATGATAAATGATATTTTAAGTTTTTGTTTTAATATCAAATATATTATAAAACAACATCATTAGTAAATGTCTGCTAATTTGATATAACTTTATACTTTACATAGGTGACTTTTCTTGAAGAAGTTACTGAGTATTATGTAAGCATTGAGGAAGATCGCAAGGGACCTTGGGAAGAGCTTGCACGTGATGGATGCCGATTCCATAAACGAATTCAAGAGACTGAAGATGCTATTGGATATTGCTTAACAGTAGAACACAGGCAGCGAATTCGTAATAGATTCCAGGAAATGTGTTATGAAAGATCTGGTATTTTTTAAACCCTTGTTCATTATCCAGGGTAATATTTTTAATGATATTTATCAGCATCTTTCAAGAAAGCTGCCTCTAATAGTATAAAACTCAGAATTGGAGTAATTGTAAAACTCTTTCTCAATTCTTTGCCAACAAATATGGTATAAAAGCTGGATGCAGTGTTGAAACAAGTCTTTTGAACATCCAGTATGTGCATAAGTGGTCCTTTCTAATGATAGTTTATTTTTGCAAAAGAATCCAGACATGCCTCCTTGTGCATTTGTTTGTGTGTTCTGTCTTGTTCACATATATGTAAGGAAAGAAATGTGTCAAATTTTGCACTTTTGAAAAGGGAATATTTTCAAGTATATTTATTGCGTTTGGAACCTAACAATGCAGTTCTGATTTAAAGTTTGTAAATTGCACCCTGTACTTATATTTGTATATACCAGAAAATTGTAATAATCTTATATTTCCTATAGTTGAAATGAGTTTATACAATAATACTGTCTGCTCCTCATTGGTTTTTTCTTACATATTTTATTTTAACAAAACTCTTCTGCATAAAAGTATCTTTTACATTTTTAGAGATTTGGTTGGAATACAATGCTGTATATTTACAATAAAATTGCAAACAGTATTGGACTGCTAATGATAGGAACCACCAATTAAGGTAGTTAATAACACATTCTTCCTCATTTTTAGCATTATACCAGTCTAATGGATACAGCCGTTGTGGAGAGATCACCAAAATTCTGTTGCAGTTTGCTTTATTATTTCAGAAGAAATGTCCTCTCAGTAAACCCTAGTGAAGAAAATATAAAATACACTAATTTGATTGCAGTCTGCTCTAGAAATTTCAAACTTTCAGGAAAAAATAACATTCTATATTTGTAATGCTGATTGGTTTCAAAGCTTACCAAAATAATCAGTATATTCTTATAGCAATTTAATCATTTCTAAGGATAGTTCTAGAAATGTTTTAATGCAGTAATTATTCTTCATTAATGTTATTTAGTCAGAATACATGTTTGGATTATCGTATGCTTTCCAAATAGCTACTATAAATCCAGTATTCAGAATTATTGGGATAAATATATTGGTTTGAATTATTCATTAGTTTTAGGTATACTTTTCTAGAAGGAAGGAAGGCATACCAGTAATATCCATTGCTGCAATATGTATTTAACACAAATAATAAGAAATTGCTTTACTTTTTTATCTTATTTTACTGACCTCATGTTTATATAATTGTTTGTTATAATGACAAGCACTCTGTGGTTTAATCCAGGTAAATTCTAATAAAATAAATAGTCCTTTAAAAAACATTTTTGATATAATACAAAAGTAGTTTTGATATGTAATAATCTTGATGATTTAAATATAGAATACTTGATGTATATCTGAAAGAGCCCCATGAAGCGCTGCTATAAAATTTCATTGTGCTGAGGCATTTCCAATTTAGTTGCATACCTGTATATTTGGAACTTAGTTTCTGTATAACACACATCAGATAAAGCCACAGAGGATAGAACCTTTTTCTATCTTGATACTGTTTTAAGTATTGTCTTTTTTTGGTCAGTTATTGACTACTGGAAGGAATGATGATACTGTTTCTCAGACTGAAGCCATCTAAAATGAGTGCAGATTCCTGAAATAAAAATGCATGGCTTTTTTTTCTCTGTAGAATGATTTAATGGTGCTACAATGAAGGATGTCTTTATAAATTTATTTAAGGAACAGGGCATGAAAAACCAATTCTAAAACTTTAAATCAAAACTATCAGAATTTTATTTTTGTATCATTTTAGAAAGGTGAACAAGAGACACAAAACTTTTTGTTTATATAGGCTTAAAAAGATTTGATTGTATCATTGTGTTTTATATTTAAATATATCTGTATATAATAAAACACTTTAAAACTAATCTATAGATTGTAATAAACTTTAAAATGTCCGGAAACTTGTGCAGCTATGATACTGGGGTGTAGCTCTTAAAATAGCATGGAGCACGGAAATGCTTTTATAATTTGACTTTATTAAATACTTGGAATTGCTAAGTATTGTTACGTACACAAGGATGATACCAAATAAGATGTTATATGGAATTTGTTTTATTCAAGGTTAAAATGGTGCTAGAATGAATTTCTCGTCCTCTTGGATCTATTCCTAGTGTATGCTCATAAGCTGACAGAAGAGTTTACAATGGCAGGAGAAATACAATAGAAGTTCAAAATATTTAGAATTAAAACATTGGCAACAATGATACACTTGATTCAGTTCATAAATTGGATTCCCTCAGGAATCCTCCCAATAGCTTTCTGACAGTACTCTTCTGTTATGATGTATCAAAATTGTTACAGTAAATGTAAATTCTTTTCCTTGTTATGCTCTGCAGTCTCAATATACTTACCTTTCCATAATAATTGCCCAGAAGTCCAGCTCATTTAACAACTTAATAGCAAAAAAAGGATCAGAGTTGACAGTACAAGATATTCACAAAATAGGCAGGTACAAATGGAGTTAAATAAATTTTGCTCAGTTATTTTTCTCCAGTCCTGAATTTGATCCATGGGATTTAATACATATTTTTTCATTTATCTGTGTATCAACACTTAATTTAAAACTTGTGGAATATCGGAAAAGTCAATGGAATTGCACGACAAAAATAAATCTTGAAAAATGTTTTAACAAATCACTCTTGAACACTTACATCATCAGAAGAATATAACCCCAAACATCAGGAAAGCTTCCTTGACTCATCAGGAAGCTGGGCAAAGGGTAAATTTGAAAGCCATTTCCCCCACCCTTTTGAAATTCTTACCTCCATTCTCAGATAATTAGCAATGGGAAATTAATGCCTGTATTTACATTCATTAGAGAGGAAGAGATTACAGAAGAGTAAGATTGGGAATACACATTGAAAAGAATATCTTGGTGCCTGCCATTTGCTTAGGGGGCTGGAGGCTGCAAGGCAGGAGCCACTTCATATAGCACAAAGAAGTTGTTAGGACAAAAGCGATTAAGGTCTTGCCAATTTCACATAGCAGCACAAACCAGTGCAGGGTATTCTTGGGGGAGAAGAGCAATCTGGGGAGAAAGCTTGTTTAAGCAATCTTTCTGCTTTGTGAGGGAAAATTCTTCGGAGGGAGAAGGAAAATGGGACAGACAGTTGAACTCAGGACATACAAATTTCTCAATGTATAACTGCAATCCTATGAATTACAAAATTTGGGGAAAAAATGCAGTTGTCAGTGGTTTATTACTTTAAGAATCATCAAGTACAAATGAAATGCATTGTAGATCTAATTTTTCCAGTCTTTAATTTAGAAATTATTATTTGGTTCCTTCGACATTAGTCAAAGAAGGATTTTGTAATCTACAAAATTACCGTATTTTTGGGAGTATAAGACTCACCTATCTTTTTTGTTTTGTTTTTATAAAAAGTTTTTATTTTTTAGACAAACACACATACAAACATTCAATGTATTTTCTTTGAACAGGGTATTTGGCCGGTTCACAAATTTAAACAGTGTTTAGTCATTTCAATTAAATTTACAATTTCTATATTTCCTTTTTGC
>JANHZT010001435.1:43047-54051 GCA_032468215.1 Stegonotus admiraltiensis | reverse complement strand
CGGGAGGCGGGTCTAATCAACTTGTGATAATTTGCCTGTGCTGAAGCTGAAAGCTGTTTTTTCTTGATGTTTGCTTGCAAGGAGGTAACTGCTGCGAGGCACAGGCCAAAGGGTGAGGGACAGTGGGTGGGCGGGGTACATTAATTTTCACCCCCTTTTAGGGGGGAAAGGTGTGTTTTATACTCCAAAAAATACGGTAGTACAAATATATATGATACTGTTCAATTATAGACGACATTACAGATTGTTTTCAAAAGTGAATTAAGTTCTAATGTTCCTTGTAGCAAATGTGTGGCTTGAATATGTGGTATAAAAGTGTCAGTACAGTAGTGTGTCACATAACAGCCGTTTCAGAGGGCTTTATCCCTTCTATATGAGCCATAATTATAGGGTAAAACTGCAGTTGTTTTAAGATGTGTTCTGCATTCAGCAACAAATTTCTTACTTGAAATTTGCTGTTGTGCAAAGGCAAAATACACCTTTCTAATAACTGGTCAAACACTATGCTTGTCTTATCCTATCTTCATATCGTGGTTGAAATGAGTGGTTATGTAAGAAGGTTAATAATGTTAACAGTAATATGGGAAAATAGATAACTCTGAATGTTGGGTGTTCATCTGCCAATTCCATTTGCATTCCCTTCTGAATGAATGCATTACTGTATTTCTGACATTTCTGAATGAAACCATAATTTTTTTTTAGTTCAATTGACACAAATTATAAAATCAAAATTGTAGAAAAATTCCAGAAATTATGCACACCCAATAAGATTTGCCTTATTTTTTAAAAAATGATTTTGATAACACTTCACTTTTAGATTCCAAGAATAATGTTTAAGACTGGTATTTGTGTCTTTGTTCATGAGAGAAAAAGATCTGCATAACCCTACAGAAGTGATGGCTAACCTTTTCTGGACCGAGTGGCCAAAGTGTGCATGCGCGAATTCACATGCGTGTGCCTGACCCCCCCCCCTGCAATGCACACATGGCCCGGCCCATGAATGTGCGTGCTCCCCCCATTGCCTGTGTTTATGTGTGCGGCCCCCGCATGTGCCCCGCACATGTGCATGCCCCCCACATGTGCCCCACCCCTACACATGCATAGCAGAGACCCAAAGGCCGGCGGGAGGCGCACACAGATGTGCAGTGGAGTTGAACTAGGGCGACAGCTCACTCTTCAGTTCTGAGAGAATGGTGAGAATGGAAGGACATTCTCCATTCTCATCTTATTGTGAGAAATAAAGGCCACACTCCCAAATGGCTGTATCACAGGCATTCAAGGAAGGTTATAGACCAGTCTAACCCAGGTGGGACCAGCTTCTAGATAGTTCTCACTTAATTTTCTTCTTGCTGTATCTTCTGCGTGCCAAATACTTCTTCCACTATTAAAGTTATCTTTTGCTATGCAAGATAGATTACCTGAAGATGTAGCAATTTTATTTAGCAATCAATTACTTGGCATTTTAAAATAAAGCTCAACACTCTGTATCATTGCAGTTTTACATTTTATTTGTAGTACTTGTTTTTGCACAGAAAACATTTGAGAGATTGGCTGTCGTGAATATTCTAAAACAAAATCTTCCTTTCCACAATATGACAATAGCACAATTTGATGAGTTTTGTTAGAAAATGGGAGGGCTGTGTATTTTGTTTTAAAACAGTTGCTTTTATTTGAAATCCACCTATGTGGCTGCAAAAAATGAAAGAAAAAACAATGAAATGATAAATAGCATTATGATCGTTCTATCTCCTTTTCCAGTAACTTGTTGAGTGGCAATTGATCATTAAAGAAATAGATGGCAGAATTCCACTTCTTCCAATAACACAAATCAGTCTTACCCAGATAAGTTCATCCAAGTTGTTATGCCACAAGGAGGTTTGATTTTGCCTAATCTGTGAAATTTACAGTTGTGATTTGTAAACTGCAACATCTGTGGTTTCAGGACAGCTCATTAAGCCTTTCTTTTGTAATCTTAACTTTAGGATACGCATGATTTATTAAGGAAAAATTGAACCACAGTTTGAAATATCTACGAAACAGTGGCTAGATCCACACAGTAATGAATTTGTTTTTTTTTTCTTAGTGCATTATGCATTCATAATGTCTTTGTTTTTTCTTAGTGAATTATGAAGCCAGCATTAAGGTTTATGAATAATGTTTTATGATATAGATTGCTATGCAAAACTAATTTAATAAAACATAAATAAATAAATGCCTAGTTGAATATTAGTCCTTCCTTCTTATGCTCCACTCTTCTAAACTTTCCAGCAAAGGATGCAACCTAATAGTTTCAAGAGGTGTCTTCTGATGCAGCTATTTCCTTCTATGTTGGTATATTGTCCCCAGTTGTTTTCTGTTGAAATTCACATCATCTTTATTGTTATTTACTAAACAAAAATCTCTTCCTGCAAGAGTTTTGAACCAGCTGAGGCAAATAAATGACAAGTTTGCAATGAGCAGTTCACTAGAGAAAATGAAATAATGAAATTCAACATAATACCCATGATATTCAAAAGAGGTACCAAAAACTCAATTCAGCAATTTCTTTTCAGGCAAAAGACAATGAACAAAGAAAAGTACAGACTTTAGTTTAAAATAATCTTTACAGGTTTGTCTCAGCTGAGAAAATGCTTCTAGCACAGAGCTGTTTGGGCTTCAGTTTGTTTTGTCTTCAGGCCACCCTGCCTTCAGATGCTTTACCCTCAGTACTTAATCTTCCATCACTTGCCAAGAAAAAAAATTAACTCCTTAATAGCTGAAAGTTCCCACTATGAAGCTAAACATTGTATACTGTGTGATCCCAGTTTCAATGCCCAGCTACGCCCAGCCTTATTGAGCTAAGGTTCAATATCTGGCCTCTGCTTTCAGCATTTCTATCTCTGGATCATCATATGCTTCCTGAAGAAACAAGACTCCATTCCTAATCTTCCAAAAATAATCCAGCAATTTTGGAGCTGGAAATGAGGTACATTAATGTTTCATACAATATTGCTGCTACAATTTTCATTGTAATTGTTTCAGGCTGGTATCTTTAAATCTGTTATTTTTCAGTACTAATGTTATGGCCCGCTAACTGCCAGCAGAGCTGGCAGCAGACTCAGATGATGAGGAGTTTGGGGAGGAGCTTAGGCCAGTCCTGGAGTCTGGCGAAGGCCCTGATGGATGCTCTGCGTCGGAAGCAGAGATAGAGCCAGGGCCATCCAACATTTCCCAGCTGCCTTCGGAGTTAGAGATAGGTTGGGAAGAAGAACAGCTGGGGCCTGTTCCAGATGTGTGTATGCACAGAGCTGTCAGGAGAGGAGAATAACTGAGGAACAGGGGCCGACTTGGGAAGAAAGGCACACGTGGACGCTGAATGGCCCCTCCCTGGCTGGGGAATAAATAGAAGCAAAAGGGGAGTGATGGTTGCAGGAGACAACAATTCGTATTTCTTTCGGAAGATTTGCTTATCGTGGTTCATACCTCAGAGACTTCTTGCCAGGAATTAATTTACAGCTTTGTGACTGGAAGCTCTCAGCCTGGCACTTATCCAAAGACTGATAAGGTCTGTTATTGCAATTAATCCTTGGAAGGATTATTGCCTGGACTTTTCTGTGAATTCATGGCATTCACAGTAGTTAAATAAAGAGGGTTTTTTCAGGACAAGGAGTCTGTTGCTTGGTTCTGCTAAGGCTGGGTCAGAACAACTAACATGTTTCTAGTAGGAAACAGAAAATTAACATTATTAGTCCATTATTGTATGTTTTACTAAAAACATGCCATTCAGATTTTGCGTGATAAGCTGATACTTATTTACAATCAACAGCAGTAGGTCTCAATAGGGACTGAGATGAAGATCTAAAGCTAGAACCTAGTCTACAGTAATCCACTTGAACAGTGCTCCCTCAGAATTTATACACATGGATTGATTTACTTCTACACCTTTCAATGTAGTATAGTATCCCCAATCACGTATGCATGAGAAATATCATGAGTTGGAGGAAGGAAGAAATGGGGACGAAGGAAGGAAGAGGAAAAAACGGACGAAAGAAAAGAATGGAAGGACACGGCAAGAAAGGAAAAAAGAGGCGGAAAGGGGAGAAAGAAAGGGGAAAGATCTAAAATTAGAACCAGCAACAACCAAAGCCAACAACCAAATAAATCATATGAAACAAAATGATGTGTGAACCTGTTCTGAAGCATGGAAAGTAACTTGATAAGGTTTATAACAGAAAAGAAAAAATTAGGTAGTGTAGAAAAGTCATATGGAGGCATCCATCATTTAATGTTGTTCTACTTCTTGTACTTCATTTCCTGCTTAAATAATGAATTCGGCTAGTAATGAAATTGTTATTTCCACAACAATGTCTGGAGCAGTTGATAACATCTCAGCTATGATCCTGTCATTAGGTTCAAATTAAAACCCCAATCAAAGCTCATTCTTCATCTCATGTACTGGTATCTTACTGGACATAATTTCAATAGCCAATAGTTTGCTCAATTAAAATAGAATATCTGAGGATTTGGGGGAATTCTTAATTAAAGGGAACTGAAATCTGGCTTGATCATCTTTGCTTTGCGGAGCACAGACTGCTTTTCCCGAATTAAATATGACAAGCTGTCTTTTGTCCTTTTTCCCTTCACCAAGGATCATGGAAAGCTATAATTGATGAACAAGCCTTTATGACCCTCAGCATAGAGGAATAAGCCTTAAACCCCACCTTTCCTAGTGAATAAGCTCTAATTAAGGACTAGAGTGAGCATGAAAGTAAAATACCTCCTTTCCTCAAGGAGAGAAATGTAGACACTGGGATGTAGTTAATAAGGAGAAAGAAGACCAGACAAAACTGCCTTTCTTCTCCCCCAGTTAAGTTGTGGCAATTAGACTGAATGGTAGGCAGCAGAGGAAGTAAATTGCATTCTGGAGACTCCTGCAGAATTTTTTTTTTCTTTAGCAGCCGGAAGGGATTTCTCTGTCTGCCAGCTTTTAAATGAAAGATTGGCCACCAGGCCTCAAAAGGGTTAACCAGGTGCTGTGGTTTTTTTCCCCCCCTTCCTCCTGGGCTATTTGCAGTGAAACAGTTTCTGAGGAAAGGCTGACCTACCTGCATTCTGGTAGGACTGGCTCAAGTGAGTTAAGTTTTACCTCTGTGCTCCTGCTTTTTACCTCCTGCATTAAGCAGAAAGGGGCAAGCGGTGGGTGAAGATCAGCTGAGGAGAGAGACAGCCTCTCCCTCCTCCTTTTTTGGTGGCATTTGCCAGTGGAAGGGACTGATGGCCACTGGGGAGGACATTGAATGGCTTGATCTGCCTGGCAAGTGGACCTATGGAGTTTGCAGGGATGGGAGAATCTTCTTTATCAAGTAGGTGTGGTTTGTGCTTTGTTGCTGCTGTTTTCTGTAGTTCTTCAGGCTGTAAGGATTGTCTGAGCTGGATGTAACTCAATAAACTCTCATACATTTCTTTCAGTCCCTATGCTTTTAGGTTGCTGGTAATAGGATAATATACGTAGAAATATTTTCTGAAAAACCAGGATCTCTTTCCAAAACAGAAGAACTAGATTTAAATCTAATGTGAGCATGAAGCATCTAGGGAATTTTTATATATGACTTGCTTAGAACTAAATTTGATGAACCTGTTTGTATGTGTAGATTTTGTTTTTGTTTATATAATCTGTATTAAAAATGTAATCTGATTCTCTGTTTTTCTTTCCTGCCTTGTTAGCATTTCTAAGGAAACCTGCCCTTTAAAAATAAAATAGTATTAGATTAGTTCTGAAAAGTTCTTATCTGGTTTGCTGAACCTGCTGCGTTATCTACCAAACTAGTGTCAAATAGCCATAAACAATGCTATCCTACACATGATTTAGTAGAGGTAAATTCCACTGAATTCCATGGGGCTTTGTCCCTGATTGGCTATAGAAATGTAACCTAAGAAGTTCAGTTGTGAATCAGGAAATTGCCATTTCAAATCTTGCTTCTGACTCATGAAATGGCTTTATCATTTTTCCCCCTTCAGTTTCTATTCCACACGTCAGACTTAGAGGGCCCCTGTTGGAAGCTCTTCAAACTTTGAGCATCCTTGTGTATAGATGGTGCTGTTTTTGCTACGTAAAAATGCAATTTGGATAATGAGTTCTCTCTCTGTGTATATATCTCTTCCCCTGTTGATAAAACTACATGTCTGTGATGTAAGTTTTTGGGAAAAGTAGCAAGATTTAAAAGGGGATTATGTTATATTATATATGATGTAACCTTTGTTCTGGTATCACACTTAGCAATAAGCCTACTGTGCTAAGACGGAGGGCAATTGTTCTTGATCTTTGAAATTGAAAATGATGATGTTCCATACATTTTAAATATTTTGTTTGGACTTGCTTATAGTGATGACACAAAATCTACTTGCTGGACTCATCCAGGCACTGGCTATTCTATCCAGAGTGGGCACTTTTCCTGGCCAGGTAAGAAAAAAGTTAGCTTTATATTATCATGCATTCATTATAATAATAGCTGACATTTGCTATTGCACAGTTTTCCTCACTTGCTGTTCATAATAAAACATCTCTTGACTTGTTCCGCTCTGATGTCATACAGATGCATTGCTCCTCAGATTCCTTTTCCCCAGCTATGGGTGACTGGAGGACCAAGGGGAAGCTCCAGTTTGAGAAAAGCTGCTGTTGGCTCTGGATGAGAACAGTATTCAAAATAATTTCCAAAACACGTGTGTGAATGTCAGGCTAGATTGACCAATATTATTTTGGTGGATGCTAGGTTGTAATTCTATGTAACAAGAATCTATAATTTTTTTCTCTGTGTTGATGGTCATCCTCCTGCAAATATTATCTCTGACAGGCCTTATCAGTTACCAGTGAATAATGAAGAACATGAAGTGATGGGCAAGATCATCTATTCTGTCTGTTTCTGATATCCTCCTTTTTTTCCCTTTTCACCCCATATTTTTCTCATTCCTTTTCCTTGCTTCCTCATCACAAGCCACCAAGGAAACAGATTTCTTTTGTTCAAAGGCTGAAGTGATCACTTGAACAAAACTTTTGAAATTGGACTAGGACAAAAGTAACCCTAGTGCTCCAATGTGTATACTATTAACTATAAACTGAAGAAGAATATATACAGGTACTCCTCAACTTAGGACCACAATTGAGCCCAAATTTTATGTTGCTAAATGAGACAGCTGAGTGAATTTTGCCTCATTTTACAAGCTTGCTTTCTACAGTTGTTAAAGTGAATCGCTGCAATTGTTAAGTTAGTAACGTTGTTAAATGAATCTGGCTTCTCCATTGACTTTGCTTGTCAAAAGGTCACAAGGAGGAGATCATAGGACCCCAGGACACTGCAACCATCATAAATACGGGTCAGTTGCCAAGCATCTGAATTTTGAACGTGGGGATGTTGCAATGGTTGTAAGTGTGAAAAATGGTCATAAGTCACTTTTTCAGTTCCATTGTAACTTCAAATGGTCACTAAATGAACTGTTGTAAGTGAGGTTTATAGAACCAAGTAGAATTTCTTTCATGGTAGTATTTGAAGCCATATTTAAATTATTAAGTTATATTTTGTAGAGAAGTCAGTCATCTTGATGATTGGCCGTTTGTCCATTTTGTCCCAGTTAACCAGCTCCTGCAATCTGCATCCCAGTCAAGGAGTTGAACTGGGGAATTGCAATTGCCACATCTCAGATGAATACTAAGCTAGTTAAATATTCAACAATATAATACCAGAACATTTTGACTAAAAAAAGTGTGAACAAAGACTCGCTGAAGAGACTATAAGAATCATAGTACGAAGACAAGTAACCAAAATCATTGCCTTGTTATCCCCTTTATAGAAAAGTTTGATTAAGCACACTTTTTAGTAGCAGGATATTGCAATTTACTATTCCAGAATATCACAACATTTTTTAAAGTTCGAATCATCAATGTTGGATAGTATCTCACACTTTGAACTTTGCCAGACACTTTACAAGAATGGGGTTATAGCAGGCTACACAATAATGCTCAGCATTTAGATTTGAAGGCAAAAATAATGCTTTGAAAAGATGAGAGTGCACTTGTACCATCCATCTATAGCTCCTTGATTTAATAGCAGCATGGTCCAAGAAAAATATGTTTGGGATTTTAGGGTAGAAGTCTGTACTAAAAGTTTGTTTACAACATTGTTCAATTTTTTTTCCAGAAATGTATTAGGCAATATCAGCTTTGGGTTTTTTAGCATTGAATGTACTAAAGATACCTAGATAGCATGTTTAAAATACACATTCCATTCACAAATGAAAACAAATGTTTCCATGACCTTTGAAATACCTTGCAATGACAAACCCTTTAAAATCATCTTCTGGAATTGCCTGCAACTGAATATATTGAGTTCAAGTTATAAGAGCAGATAGATATAAGACAAAGCAGATTGCAAATAAATATTTCTAGTCTCTGTGACGATTCCGAGTGCACAACTTGCAAGTATGAATGTGAAGGTGAATTCTGCATTCAGTTTTACCACCCTGCTGAAGGAAAGATAGTTTCTGTAAATATAAATTTGGAAACACAATGTCCTCTCATTGTTACTATCTGGCCCCCTTTCTCCCTGTGTAACTACTGTCATTTAATGAACTCCAACAATACCCATGGGTTTTTCTTCTTGTTTTCATAAGAATGGCATTAGATTCACCATTCAATGATTTAGAACGTTTGGTTCTAGATCATCCAGTAAATTTGAGTGGGAATTTGAAGACATTCACTCTAGTTCCCAAATTCCTGATGGCTACAATCTCATATGAAAAACCATAAGTTACAGTAACATGCTATACACATTCATTTTAAATATCTGCTATGCTCAGGAATGTAGAAAGAAAGCTAAACATTGAGTATTTGAAGTTTATTCCCAGAGCAGTCCTGTTTATTCATGTGGCAGCTTGTAAAGTCACAAAGTTAAGAGGAAAAATGGAAGAAAAACCTCCAAAATCTAATTAAGACCAACATATTTCAGAACATCCTCCTCCCCAGAAGCAAGTATGCCAGTGAGTTCAGCTTCAACTACTCCCATAAGTGTACAGTATGCATGATAAGAAAGAGTATAGGATCAAGCCTTGCTGAAGCTTCTATCTATACTCTTCAGAGTCAGCTATCTATACTCTGGAGTGGCATGAACATCTGTTCCTATTTTCATCAAGATGTTAATTGAATGTTTCTTTTGGTTAACTGTGCTTCTTGTATTGGCATCTTCCAGATAATTGGAAATATCTTGAGCATTCTGGAATTTGCAGTGGACCATAATGGTAGTGGGAGACACAAGGAAGACCTGCAGCTTAGACAGTGTCTGAAGGAGGGATGCCAGGTATAGAAAGCATCTTAGAAAGGACCCTCCCTAGTTTTCAGTAGAATAAAAGGGAGGGAAGAGGTAATTGCATAATTGCAAAATACTGTTACTGTAACCTTCCAATAAAGTAGTCTTAGTACTCATGCTTGGTGCTTCTTGTTTTGAAGGGTTGATATAGAACCAGTTTGCTATCCAAAAATGCAAAATAGAGTAAGAAAAAAATAGGGATTTTGCTGTGTAATTCTGAAAGATAAGCTGTACATGTGTTGGGAGGGGAAAATATGAAGATGAATTCACTTCAGGTGCAATTTCCTGAGAGGCAACATTCCACATAGCAGAAAATCAGGTTTATAATTAGGAAGTCAGAGAGTTTTTAGGAAGGCCTCTTTCATCAAGGATCTCGCTCTCCTACCAGGATTTACTCATGGATCTCCAGGTTTGTTCTTGATTTTAGCCCCAAATTTTTGCAGGTGAGATAAGTTAACCTGATTCAGGCAAGCTACATTTACCATTTTGGATTTCAGTTGGCAATTTATATGAAAATCAGGAAGTGGAGTGGAAGACAAATACTGCAAAATCCAAATTTTGCCTGCAGATTACATTTAAAGTGCAGAGATGATAGTTACCCTTACTACTTTAAAAAAATATATTTTATTGTTTCATCTATCAAGTTACATTTGTAAACTTCTCAAGCCAGCAAACATATTATCCTTCATATTTCCAGAAATAGAAAATTTTTCCAGAATGTCTTTTTCTCTAGGATGCAAGTTAAATTTTAATATATGAAAAACCAGAAAGTTGCTTATTTATTTTCACAATAAACTCTATATTGTAGATACCACAGCTACAATATTTTGATCTAATTTTTGAAAATGTTATTTCTTTCCTCATTCTTCTTTCATCCTGATGAAACCTTTTGAAGCTTGCACAGTCCTTTGTCTATTTCATTTGGTTTGAATAAGCTATTGTCCTTGGTTTTGCTTCTTTCTTATCTCAAAATCGAAAGATGTTCTTTTTAGAAAAAAAACCCTAATAATCAGAGTCCTCCCAGTGCAGCTGAGGTCTCTTCCTCTGTGATTGGACAGGGCAGTTAAGATGATGCACGCTGAGCAATCTTTTCTCTCCTCTTTCTTTGTATGTTACAATTGGTGATAAATAAAATGCTTCTTGACAACAGGTAAGGAAAGGGGGCAAGCAACAATATACAGAGGACAAATCAGGCTAGGGGATGTATTTTATTGGCATTGTCAAAATGATAAATGATTGTGAATTTGATTAGACTGGTATCTCTAATAAGATGGGATATTGAACTTGACCAGGCAGCTTTTAAAGTCCCAAGGGCTGGAAGATCCTTGAAAGCTAATATTTTCTCTTAAAGGATTGGTGGACAGAAAAGGCTTGATTTCTTATTTTAAGAAAATCTACACTGGTGTACTGGGAAAAAGGAATCAAATCCATATACATTTGCAGGTAGCAATTAAGATTAAACTAGAATTGCAACTGCATTATTACTGTCTGCCAAAAATACTTGTGCTCTTAGCTCTTGGCCTTATGACAAAGATCAATATATATTAACATCTAATTCTTTTGCCTGAATAATACATCTTTTGTTAATGTTCTACATGCTGTGGATATTGCCTAGAATTGTTTGTGATGTATTTAGATAAAGTTATCCTCAAGCTGATTAAGTTTTTTT